>PVIC010003933.1:0-65510 GCA_004025085.1 Thryonomys swinderianus | reverse complement strand
TCAAGTAAACATATAAACTTCATTGGAATAAACTGTCCTCTTTTAGAGGGTTGAATGTGTTATTTTACTCGGGGGACTTATGCACAAAGATCTCAATACACAATGGTTCTAATTAAAGTAAAACGAAATATTAACCTCCAACTGACTTTTTTCTTCTATGGTTGAAAACCATATTGTGTTTCCTCTTAGCAATACTCTGCTTAGTTAGGTCAATTAGTGGTTTAACATATAAAGGAAATACTCAGCTATTATAATATTTATGATTTTCATAATTAAAATGTAGAAATTATAAATACCAAGTGCTTATACTCCAATTAGCTTATAAACAAACAGAAGATGAAGTACATGTGCTGATTTTATGTCATTTTTCTTGCTTAATCTGCCAGCCCTTACAATTATATCAAGTTAGTTCCTGACCAAAGCCTGCCATAGGCAGACAGTATCTGAGTTTAACTGTATCCTGTGTTGGTAAACGAAATAGTCCGTGTGTGTGTGTGTGTGTGTGTGTGTGTGTAGGCTAACTGGTCACAATGAGCAGAGAGGTCAACTGTTGCACTTTTGATTTCAACATAAAAATTGTTAACAAAAGATCAGGAAGCTTTTGATGCCAGCTAATTAAAATATCAATGCTTATGCATCATTCGTTCTTGGATTAGTTATATATATTATGACTATGCACTTTACAGTAATGAATCAGATGTGTAAATTCTGGGAAGACTGACATGTTCACCTTTAAAGAATAAACATGCAGACAAACATTGCTGGAGTTGGCATTTCTTCCTTGTAAAACTGAGAACATTAACATATGTTCTTCCCACTCATGCCAAAGGGAAATTGAGTTTGGAAAAAATACAGAGACATGGAGAAAACTACAAACAGAGATGCTGGTTGGAGCAAATCATTATCGAAATCGGATGGGGAAGTTTTTCCCTGGTGTTTGTGGAACCCACTATCATGGACTTGTGTCTACAGGGACTGAATTAATAGCACTAACTTTTGTAGAAATTAGTTTTTTTTTTAAGATTAAAGTCACTTGGGGTTCTTATTAAAATGCATGTTCCTTGGCCTCAAGACCTGATGTTCTTCAGCAGATCTGCAGTAGGGCTAAATATTTTCCTAACAAAAATTGCATCTGATTCTGGCACTTGTTAAACTTTCACAAAACATGTGTGGCCCTAAGGTGCATCCCAAGGAACAATACCAATGAAACAGCCTGAAAGGCACTAAGTTATTATGTAGCAGCAATTGGAATTAGACAAGGCAATTTGCCTTTTTGCCACTGCTGTTTGCCTCACATTCATCTTCAGATGAATCCTAATTTCTCTTCCTTTCTCTATCATTAGTTATCTAGATTTCTGGGAAGATTTCTGTCTGTAACTAAGCCTCTTAATTAGGTTTCCAACTTTAGATGTTCTAGGTGCAATTTCTATTTAAACAATGACAACAGCAACAGTAACAACAATAAGAACAACAATTGTCTCTGTACATTTCCAACCTTGTGCTTCACTAACTCCGGTATTTCTGGATTCAGAGTGTGTAGAAAATTTCATATTATGAAATGATCTTGGCCCTGGACATCTGTATGATCATTATGAATGAATTACCGTGTTAGAAAAGACCAGCAATCCTGGATACTTTCTTGAATTGAGATGGTTGGCTGCAACTTAGGTCTATATGGAAGAAACTATAAACGTCAAAAATGTATCTCAAGGAGGTCCAATGAATTATCACTATCCATAATCCAATTTACCCTTTGCAAACGCCAAAAGAAAGGAAACAAACAATGGTCTTGACTATCCTTATCCTCTTTAGAAAATTGTAGAAAAACAACTGATTATGAGAGTATGTTTTTGTCCCCCAAACTAGCCTTCTCTTGAAGGGGATCAGGTAAATGAGGGGTCTTGGAGCTTAAAATTTATTGCCTTCTTACTTGTGCCTTTGCACCTAATTCAGTAACACATACTTGATCACTCACAATATGTATACATGATATGTTACATCCTCCAAGATTTTCACATGAGAAATTGAAGTTGATGTTCATGAAGTCATAGAATCTATTGCTATTATACTTATATTAAAAGCAAGCTTTGTGTTGATGACCTTACTATTTCAATGACCAGTATTTCTAGTGTAGTGGATTTTGGCTGGGCTCCATTTGTCATTGCCCTGGTTACTGAGAGTGACGTGTGCAGCGATGTCTTTCTCTAAAGATGTTTCCATTGTATAGACTGTTTCTTCCTGAAAAGAAATTCAGGAAAATGTGAAGGTTACCACCAAGTTTTTCTTTTGGTACAAAATTTTTCTGACTTTGTGAATTTTTACAAAGACTAGAAAGTGGTTTTATTTATTTTTTCCTCAAAAAAAAATAACAATAGAAATTCCATTTGACCCAGTTACCCCTCTTCTACTTATCTTCCCCCCAGAATTAAAGTCATAATCTTTGGATACTTGCTATCCATGTTCATATGGGAGCTCACCTTATAATAGCTGGATCTTGGAAATAGCGTATGTGTCTATGAGAAGATGAATGGATAAAAAAAATGGTAGTATTTATACATAATGGAGTGCTACTCTGAAATAAAGAAATGTAAGACTGAGGCATTTCTAGGTTAATGGATGCAACTTGAGACCAGAATGTTAAGTGAATAGGTCAGACACACAAGTTTAACTATCATGATTTTCTTTATATGAAATCAGTCCTGTCTCCCTCTTTCTCTCAGACAGAGAGTAGGAGGAAGTTCAAATAACTCCCCAAATTCTCTCTTCTGATGTTTAGAATGTGGTTTTAGAAACGAGGGAGGATAGAGAGAGATAGAGGTTACTAGGGTGCGTCACTGCCTCCCCAGAGGTGCTGCACATGGTGTCTCGGATGCTGCCGTGTTCTGGTGAGGACATCAGTGTCAGTGTACGACAGTCAGCACCAGAGACTGGGGACTCTGCTTCAGCATGTGGTGTTCCTGGGTTCTTAGTGTCTCTGCTGCTACTCTGTGCCTGCGATACTCACTGGCCCCTACTGTGTCAGCACATTTTCCTCAGCTGTTCAGTGAGCGGGTGTTAGGGATCGGCTGGGTTAACATCATTATTAGTAAGGATCAATAAATACTAACACTCGCTGTCTTTATACCTGGTCCTATCTTGACATTGACAGGCACACTGTGGTTATAGTCCTCAGTTTGGTCCTCAGTGAAAGGAATAATTAAATGACAGCTAAGAGTGGTAAACTATTAAGAATAGCTTAAGATCACCACACATAAACTCAGAAAGAGATTATTTTGAAGTCATAGCGGTTGTGATACTCTTTTATTTAATAACTAAAAGGAAAAAATCCACTATTTACAATTAAACAAATTGAAAAATCCAGTAAGTTGGTCTCTTGCTTTCTCTTAGGCAGCAAGTTTACTGAAGAACCAGTCCTGGCGTCTAACGAACCAAGAAACCAAACTTTGGATTTCATTACTGTTATGATTCCAGATCTCACCAGAGTCTCTTATCAAATGTGGCCTCATTAAACATAAGAAGCAATGCACTTCTCTGTTAAATTGTGCTGCACTAACTTGAGGCTGACATAAGCCAAAATGAAATGTAATTATTTTGAATCTGCTTCTTTTGGGCTGCAGTTACCCATCATAGATAGATATACTCAATGCAAAGCTGCTTGTGAATCCTCTTTTATTTATCCAAGCATTATTCTGAGTAAGAATACCAAATACTAAACTTATTCAATGAGGCTTCTGTCAAAATATGAGACAACTGTGTAATCCTGTCTTGAGTAAATTACTGTTTCAACTAATCCAATGGATTTTTAACTCCCTTGTGGAAGATGGCCTTTCCAAATGTGATCATAAATGGCCCTTTCCAAGTGTAATCTGTGCTGTTGGATAGCCAAAAAATTTGTAAATATATTTATGACCTCAGAAAAAGAGAATACTTATTGTCTTCCAATAATAGTCACAAATATTCTACATCAGAAATGATATAAATACTGTGTATATATTAACAACTCATTTAATATTTTTACTGAGGAGAAAATTTGTAACACAGCATAGTTATACAGTTTACCCAAGATACTATTACTAGTTACTGACTCAACAGGATCTATAACCAGGAAATCTAGATGAGTCTATGGTCATAGCCACCAAACTGTTTTTATTTCCCAAATTTTCCTCTAAATTATATCAATCTCCTTAGGGAGAGAAACACATAAGCACTGAATAGTGAGGCTAAAAACCACAGTCTGCAACTTTGTATCTTATCTAGTGCTATTTATGTCTCATTTTGTATCTCGGTGAGACAAATTTGATAGCAAGTGAAGCTCAGTTTTAAAATAGTAGAGAGAAGATATAACATTGTTATAAAATTTTCCTGTAGAGATCTGGAGACATCTTTGAGAGCAGGAACAGGTACAAGACTCCGAGTCTATGTTCTTGGCTGAAGCCACTAGAGAATCTGTCTTCCCAGTGACAGCTGGCTGTGGCTGAGGGTACACAAATGACAAAGATACAATTAGAAACTCCAGAGAGAAGTGACAGAACATGAAATGCTTGGGGGGGTGTTTTGCTGGGATCTGGCATCTGATGATAACTTCACTTATAACCTCAACTCAAAACACAACCAGGACATATTTTAAATGGTATTTCAAATACCATTGGTTTTACCATTCTAGCTGAGTTCCTAGGATCCACTGTTAAAAACTTAGCCTACGTTTCCCATCTCTGAAGTCTTTTTTTTTTCTAGAAGCAAAGAATATATAGGCAATATTGCAAACTCTTTCCTGGGCTTATTGGGAAGCAGAGCATTTCTGCATTTTATTGAATTGAAATTATAATATTCTTTATAACAGAAACAACCATTATGAAGTACATATATTTATATGTAAAGTAAATTAAATACAAACTGGACAGAATAATAAAAATAAGTTAATGTATTTAAAAATAGTTACATTATAGTTATAAGAACTGTGAGAATCAATGCATGTACAATTTTAAATCTTATATTTCACTTAATGTGACTGTTTCTCTATGCCATGACTTTTTTTGTTTTTTTGTTTTTTTGCTTTTTGGAGACAGGGTCTCGCTTTGTAGTTCAGGCTGGCCCTGAGCTCACTATGGTGCCCAGGCAAGCCGCCGCGAACTCAGCAATCCTCTTGTCTCTGCCTCCCGAGTGCTGGGATGACAGGCGTGAGCCACCACGTCCAGCACTGTGGTATGTGGTATTGATTGTTGGTGGGCGTGTCTCCATGCCCAGCATTATATGTGGTTACTGGGGATCGAACTTAGGTCCTTGTGCTTGCGAGGCAGGCGCCGGAACCACTGAGCTAACCCTCCGGCCCTATGCCATGACTTTTAAAAAAATTTCACATTTGAAATATCATTGCAAAGATGGACACTATTCCTTTGTACATTGCACCATAATTCCTTCTATATGCATCTAATGCCAGATAACTAGATTTTTAATAGATGTTTCCTATTTTACATAATACGTATTTAATACATGAATCTTTGGATTTTAAAAATTATTTTTATTTTGTGTTTCTTAAGATAGACACTTGTTCTCAAAGATTGGAGACTATAAGATGAAATCTTTTTGTTCTACACAAAGTCACTTTTTAGTTTTATCAGATATGTAAAGATGTCTTTCTCCACATTGTCATTAAAATTGAATACTATCATTCAACACTTTGTGATTAATTTAATAGATCAAGTCTCAAAACTTACTCAATTCCTGCTTTTTGAAAATTTGCTATTGCTATTTCCAGGTTTGTAAATCAATTGTGTAGTTATATACTTTGATCCTTTAAGTTCTAAAATATTAAAAGTTTTCTAATCTATATTGTGATCAAAATGTCAGGAATTCTGAAAATTGGTTAAAACAAAAATATGCTAAATGTCAATTCACTTCATAAGGAACTTAGACATCTTACTTCATGGGAGCTCAGCATGACTATTTTCATGAGAAATCTAGAGTTAGAAAAAATAAAGTTATAAAAAATGTTATAAATAGGGAAGACTTATCCTTACAATTTTGTAGGTGGGCAAAATTTTGTGTACATAAACATACTACCAAGTCTTATTTCTTTTTTACTATAATCATATATTATATGATCATATAATATATGATTATACTATATCCCTTCTGAATTAGTATAGTGTTATAAAAACTTGAAACCAAAAAAATATGTGTAAGAAAACAGAGTTATATAAATATTGTCCAGTGTCTTGTGTCCATATCCAGCCCCTTTGGGTTAAACAGTCTAATAGCTCCCACAATGCTAGTCACCAAATTGGTTTTCAGTTTGCTTAAGTTGATGCACAGCTTTGAAGATGTGCATTTTCTTTGAACATTTTTTTTCCTCTGCCCTCTGGTGTCTCTTTTTCTTAAACAAAGGGCAGAGGTTTGCTTAGCTGCAAAATTTGTCTGTACTTTTCAGAAATTAACGTGGATCTTCCTAAATCTAAGAACAATAATTCGACTTGGCTTACTTCCAGTGTTCTGCAGAAAAAAAAAGGTACAAACTCTAAGGAGAGTAACGATTTGTTGAAGTCTGCAGGAAGCCTTGGTCCTCGGCCCCGGAGTACTACTGCTGACAATTACACAAATAGTGTTCCTATGCAATTATCACAGCAATAACCAATAGCAAGCAGAAATTATAGATTCCTGATGCGATTTATGCCCAGAAGTTTCTGTGTAGCACTTTGTTTGAATCAAAATGGCTATCTTTATTTTTTCTTCCTTTAAAGAAAAGAATCAGTCGACTCCTTGGGTGAATATAATTTCTTTCCATCTAGTTTTAAATGGCATTAGCACAGCAATCAGATGGCAAGGTGAAAGCTAAACGTGTCTGCTCATGGGTGCATAAACGACTAAAATACTAGGCAATGTGGGTCCCATCTCTCTGGCTTTTGCACTTTAAATAGCATTAACCTTGTGGTGTGCAGAGTTATGATTTCTTAAACTGTTTTCTCTGTACAATGGGCAATCAGTTCCACGATTTAAAAATATGTTACATGCTGTCAAGTTTTTCTATTGGCTTTGAGGGCCCAGAAAAAAATTAATTCACTTTGTTTTTCATTTTTGTATGATTACTGCATTGTGTTTATTTCTACGAGTCCTTCAATGTCACCATTCAGCTATGTGTAATTGAAAACTGGTTGTATTTACTGTTTGCCCAGGAGATTAAATTTCAGAATATCATATAGTACATTTTAGACAAATCAAATTGAAAACTTCCTTCCTTCCTTCCTTCCTTCCTTCCTTCCTTCCTTCCTTCCTTCCTTCCTTCCTTCCTTCCTTCCTTCCTTCCTCCCTTCCTCCCTCCCTTTCACACTCTCTCTCCCTTTCTCTCTCTCTTTCTTTCTCTCTCCTCTTTCTTTCTTTCTTTCTTTCTTTCTTTCTTTCTTTCTTTCTTTCTTTCTTTCTTTCTTTCTTTTCTTTCTTTCTTCCTTTCTTTCTAGAGATACAAGTAATTAGTAGCCAGGAAAAGAACGTTTTGAAAAGTAATAGCTTACAGGTTATTAATAATCCAGGCATCAATTTTAATAAACACTAAAGATAACTGCAAAATGGAATGAGGAAAAAACACATGTACACCAAACCCCCTTAAATGCGCCATTCCATAAAACAAATGGCTAGAAACAAAGAGAAGGTGGGAAATAGTTTAGTGAAGCTGCTTTTAGAAACTGTGTGGATTCTGTCTGAGTGAAGAAGTGAAGAGACTGGACAAGTAAATTTACGGCTCCATCTATAATGCACTGAGTGGAAAGTGGACTCCAGTGAGGAAATAAATGCATTTTGTTTTCTTTGAGGTTTAAAAAGCAGATGTTCCAAAAGATTGAAAATTTAGTAGCTTTTCATAAAATGTTTCATGGTTTTTAAGGGCAGGGACAATACTTTTGTTTATTATATACATTATATATTTATATAATATATTATACACAAAATATAAATTATATATAACATATAATATACTATACATAATATATAAATTATATACAATCTTTTATATAATATATTATATGTGTGTGTATATATATATAGAAATGTGTTTCATATATATATATATATATATATATATATATATATATATATATATATATATGAAAGAACCAAAATCCTGCTGTTAATTTTCTGTGCTTAAAGGCTTTAAGGCTGGAGCAGATTGTGCCTGATATATTCATTGCCGAACGAATTCTTGTTGGATTCGACATGACATGTTGTAGTATTTGCCAGAAGCCTGGGTGAATTCCATGACAGTTTGGTTTAGTTGGATTTTACTTGGTTTTAGACATAAATCATAATTCATTTCTAAAGTAACAGGATGCTCAGGAAAATTTTGCATATAGGTAGCAGTACAATTCAGGGTTGATCTGTCTACCTCAAATTTTTTTTTTTTTTTTTTTTTTGCTTTTTGAGACAGGGTCTCGCGTTGTAGTTCAGGCTGGCCCTGAGCTCACTATGGTGCCCAGGCAAGCCACCGCGAACTCAGCAATTCTCGTCTCTGCCTCCCGAGTGCTGGGATTACAGGCGTGAGCCACCCTGTCCGGCATTGTGGTATGCGGTGTTGATTGTTGGTGGGCGTGTCTGCACGCCCAGCATTATATGTGGTTACCGGGGATCGAACTCAGGTTCTTGCACTTGCAAGGCAGGCGCCGGAACCACTGAGCTAACCCTCTGGCCTAACCTCAAATTCTTTTGATCTTTAAGGCCTTCAATTAGCTTACCTCCATGGATTTACTTACATAGTCATCAAAATGCATCAGGCTAAGATGTTTAAAGAAGGAAATTAACTATGGGCTCTTGATCAACTCAATGATTTTTCTGGTTTGATAAAGACCACAAAGTCTGTAGGTCCCTCCCAGTTTATAATTGTTACTAACTCCAAGTCATCACATAGCTCTAGAATGTGTATTTGGATTCCCTGTAGTACTGGGGAAACTTTTAAACTATGCTTATTTTCAAACGCATTTCTTAGAAGGCTTTTTTTTTTTTTTTGAGACAGGGTCACACTTTGTAGTTTAGGTTGGCCCTGAGCTCACCTTGTAGCTCAGGCAAGCTTTGAACTCAGCAATCCTCTCGCCTCTGCCTCCCAAGTGATGGGATTACAAGCTTGAGCCACCAAGCCAGGCATTTGTTAGAAGGCAATTTTTTATTTAATTGTGGAATTCATTATGGAATCTCTAAAGAGTTTAAATGGTGGTATCAATGTCCAGAATGTGATTTTAATTTAAGCAAAATCTAGATCCCCAAAGGATGGGCCAACTCGGACAACTTGTAAAATGATGAAAGAAAGAAAACAAACAGAGGTGAAACAAGACCTGTATATGTTTGATATTACTTAGGTGTTAGCCTTCAGGGGTTCAGGATGCAATGAAGCTGTCCAAAATACAATAACAGCCAGTGACGGTCCTCAGTCTAATGAAACATGTGACCCCAACCTGGCGGCACTAGGCTCACCAAAGGGGCAGCGAGCTCAGCTCACCTCCATCAGGATGAGCCCTTGGTGCTTTGGCTTTGAACCCGAAGACGTGCTTCCGAGGTTGTGCTCATGTTTGGGCGTATTTGAGTAAATAAATCAGCAGCAATCCTCAACACTCCAAATTGTGCTATGAAAAATACATTTTTGTAGAAAAACTGTTCTAGTAATGACATGTGGTTTATGTTTTCTTCGTATCTCCACAACTTTGTTCGTATTGACATCTTAGGCCCAACAAAGCAGTATTTAGATAAAAAGACTCTACAGAGACCTGTTCTAACATTAAAAACAACGTGGATGATCTACTGCCTAGATTCTTCGTCTTTTCCAATTTCAAGTCCTCTTGCTCTGTAGGCAAGCTCGGAGCTTGAAATAATATAATCTGGTTTGTAACACTAAGCGTGAGAAGATTTTAAAGTTATTAAAAAGGCAGAAAAACAATCAAGACCTGAGCTGTTCTAACTTGAGTGTCAGTCTCTTTCTTGATAGCATTAGAAATGCAGGAGACATCAAAATGATAGGTGTTTCTACCATCATGTCATTTATACGGGCTTACATTCCTTTTGGATGAGAACTGAGCTTGATTCCAGTGTATTAAGATACCACAGTTCAGTTTCATTTCTGTTAAAGAGCAGGGCATCAATAAAAGGCATCAAATGAAAAGACAGTGTGAAACTCACACATGCTGGTGTCAAGAGCCGGTTACTGGAATGGTCAGGGGAGAATAGAGCGCGCTTGTTGGGGAGACTCAGCGCACTCCTGGTGCAGCCTGACGTCCAGCGGGAGTTATTTTCTGCCCAGCACTCCGCTGGTGGCTGAATTTGTGAATCAACTAAGTGCAGCTGTTGCTGACATGGTCACTTTGCTTTCGGTTCCGTTTTGAAGTGTGTCTCTTTGATGGATGTGTGAGGAATGTGCTCGGACACTTCTGACCGAAGACGCCAGGCAGAAGATACGACTAGATTCTGAGCAATCCTGATTCCACAAAAGGCAAAGACACAGAGTGCTGAGTAAAACCCAGCAAGCCAGTTTGTAACGAGACCGAGCATTGTGTGACGGAAGGACCTGAGTCACCGTTTGGGCGGCTTGTCTTTGAGGGCTGGAGAGAAGCTTTCTGTCTCAAAGGAGTAAAGCAAAACTTTCCCAAGGCCAAACCGCTCCAGGACGTAAAAGCTTAGAGCAGAGATTTGTCGACCTTTTGTTGCAGTCACCAGAACCTCGCTTCTTTACTCTTCTCATCAAGGACCCTCTGCTAGAATTTAGGCAGTCTCTTCTACAGAAGATGTCTCAGACTTGTTCATTACTAGTTGGAACCTTTGCTTTTCCCATTTCTCACAGATTATATTCTCTGCCTGCTGTGTCTATTCAGCATTTTTAGTCTCCTTCGAAAGTCAGGCTTACATCTAATTCTCAGGGCAGCATTTCACAACTAAGCAGTTCCTGGGACCTTTCTAAGTTTTCCCATCTGTATTTAGAACAAAGGTTACTGTAGTTTGCAGTGGGATGAATATTTGTTATGTTTTGGTTCTAACACACGTGCCTCGTCGTGCTCTCTAATTGTACTCCATGCTCTTGAGGGAAGCAGGATGCCGTTTGTGGAATGTTTTCTCCCATCCTTTCTGTGTCCAGAATGGGGCAGTACCTGCCAAGCAACAGGGACTCAGCACACCTGTGGCTGGAGAAGGGAGGGTCTTCCGGCGGACCTACTCAGGGAAGGTGAACATCAAAAATGAGGAAGAGTGTGCAGTCCTCTGCTTGTCTGGTGTGACTTAAGCAACTAACCCTAAATGTTGTTACTCGGTATAACAATAATTTGCGTCTTAGCAGGATCTGCAAGGAACTGCTTAACTCTGTTCTACATGAAGTTAGTTTGGGTCTCCCTGGATCTGCTTGGTCTCCCTGATCTACTTGAGTTCAAGGACAGTGCCAAAAGGCAGGAAGTAAAAGCTAATAGGCAGTGATAGGCTATGTCTAGAATTAGCATCACATTGCTTTATTAGAAGCACAATCTACCTCTTCATGAGGGAGTGGTATGGCTGTCTTACACAAAACCACATGTACTTTGAAGAAATCTGGAAAATAAAGATAACGGCGTGTTGTTTCACCCATAAAAGTGAAGAATGTCACACTGCATAAGGCAGGGAGCTGATGGCAGTTAACATTTCCCTAGCATTTGCTCACTTTGTGCCTGATGCTGGCATAAAACACTTGAGCACAGTTTCTCCCTTGATTCTCAGACATAGGAGTTGAGGATTCATCACTTCCCCATTTACAGGGGAAGAAACCGAGATACAAGGAAATATTACAGAATGCTCAAATTCTTAACTATTAAATGGGGAAGGCCAGATATGGATCAGAGGAGCCTCACACCAAAACCAGTGTTCTCCCGTGTCCTGTTCAGTGCTCACATGGGACAGGGTCATGTGAGATACCAGCAAGCATTTGTCTGGGCTAACAAATCTGGGTTTGGGCCAATGCATGTGCTCATGGGAGCCCTAAAACCTTCAATTTCTGTACAGCATAATTAACATGTGTGTGTATGAGTGAGTATGTGTGTGTGTATTTGTCTTCCTGGTTTTTATCATAGTCTTACAACAATAAGTATTTTAGAAATGTTTCCATTTTGAGAAATGTGAATAGCCTCCTTCTTTCTAAGTCAAGCTTAGCCTCAAATATTTTTTTTTTTTTTTTTTTTTGAGACAGGGTCTCACTTTGTAGTTCAGGCTAGCCCTGAGCTCACTATGGTGCCCAGGCAAGCCTTGAACTCAGCAATCTTCCTGTCTCTGCCTCCTGAGTGCTGGGATTACAAGTGTGAGCCACCACGCCCGGCATTGTGGTATGCGGTGTTGATTGCTGGTGGGCGTGAGTATGTGGTTACCGGGGATTGAACTCAGGACCTTGCGCTTGTGAGGCAGGCGCCGGAACCACTGAGCTAACCCTCCGGACCCTCAAATATCTTATATAATCAATGAACAGCTTCCTTTAAAGCCTTCACACGGAAGCCTGATGGTATGCTGGATTACACTTTCTTCAGGTCTCATGAAAGACGTGTCAAAAGTCTGCTGCATTCTTGATAATCTTGGGGAAAATGCCGACCCCTCCATTCAGGGCCTGATTTCTTGGTTTCCAGACGGGAGCTAATGGCAACCACCTTTAAGGGCTTTGAGAATAAAATAATATAATATATGCAGCGTGCTTGACAGTAATAGGTTTTCATCCAGTGCTGTTTCTTTAATGGTGCTGGCAGTGTTGCACAGAACTGGTACATAAAAACATTTCTTTAGGCAGGAGATTTGGCTCAGTGGTTCCAGCACCTGCCTTGCAAGCGCAAGGTCTCTGGTTCAGTCCCCAGTAACCACATACAATAATATTGGGCGTGGTACGCCCACTGGCAATCAGCACCTCATACCACAGATGCCGGGCTTGGTGGCTCATGCCTGCACTCGGGAGGCAGAGGCAGGAGGACTGCTGAGTTCAAGGCTTGCCTGAGCTACATAGTGAGCTCAGGGCCAGCCTGGACTACGAAGCGAGACCCTGCCTCAAAAAAAAAAAAAAATTCCTCTCTAGGTAGCTGCTACTCTCTAAAAGCAGAGCAAATCCTCAGTGAAATCCGTGCACCAAATCACTTCCATACAACTACATAAATTTTCCAGTCCACTTCTTGGCATTCAGTGTTGAGCTAGGCATTATGTTTTTTTTCTTGTGCAAAATATTCTGTAGACTTAGTCCAAGCGAAGGCCTGCAGAAAATCAGCCCAGGCAATTGCTTCTTTCTTTTCTGATTCACCTTCCCAGTTCAGACCCAGCTTTGAATGAATTTAATCTCTTTTGCCCTGATCACAAACCTTCCTTCTCTACTATCCTGTCTAAAAATTATGGCTCAAGGTGCTCCATCTCCAGAGAAAAAGGGTCGTTACGAATACTCCTCTCCCACTCTCCCTAATATGATATTTTCTTAATATAGACTGGGAGAGTTTTTCATTCAAAATTTACATCTGAGCAATATGTTCACTTTGAATCCTTAACTTTGGATGGATTCTTTATTAGCAACTTTCATGAAGAAGAATTTAAAAGATTTTATTTGTTTACTTTGACAGGTTTTATCTCGTGTGTGTATGTGGGGGGCAGTTCTGGGGAGCCAAGCCATGGTCTCAAGCATGTGTACTGGGGCCTAGGCAAGCACCCCACCAGTCAGCTGCACCCCAGCCCCACCCCGGGGGTGTGTGTGTGTTTCACAGAGCATTCATTGATGTTTTCACATGAAGTGGGTGCTGGAGCTGGTAATTCGCTCCAGTGGTGAATGGACGCTCTGATACACTTGAGCCCTCACAGGCGCTAAAGGTTGAGACAGGCTAGAGGAGGGTCAGAGTAAAGCATCTTAATATATCTCATATGTCTGGGAGGCAAGAGAACCAGTCACCTCCGCTATTATTGAGTAGAGTATCTCAATGGCTTCAGTGTGACCACTCTCTCTGTTCATGAAGAGACAACTTAGATGTAGCTTTACTACTTTCAGACTTTCACTGTGGCTTCATACTGGATCCCTACATCTACAGGTTCAAGTTTTCTATGAACCTAACCCCTTCTCCTTCCTTCTTTACATCCCCCAGAGTTTTAAGGAACTGCCAATCCCTTGCCTTGTAAGTGACTTTACTTATTTTTTAATTGAATTCTTTATTGATACATTTTATATACAGCTCATAATCACACTAAACACTGGGGAATTTGTACCAGTATATGACATGAGTTAATTCTCATTTTTACCCCCAGCCCCCACCCATTATATACATGCTATTTCTTTTTCTTTCCAAATCATATTTATTCTTTCCCCTCATTACTTTCCCCTACCACATTCCTTTTGAATATTTCCTATTTCACCAAATCTATCATACATTCTAGAACTCATTTACATCTATAGGTTCTCATACCAGAGGAAAGATACAGTATTTACATATCTGTGATCTATTTATCTCATTTATTAGTGTGTCCTCAAGGTGTATCCATTTGCACATAAATGAATGAAACTTGTCATTCTTTATGGCAGAGTAATACTCCATTTTATTAAAAAAATAGACTTTACTAATTTTAATAACTTCTTCCATTTCACCTTGATTTTTAAAAAATTAGGTTTCATTAACCTGTAACAACTGACTTCAGGATGTATTTTAGGATGGTTGATTTCAATTGCCTCACTTTCTTGTTTTCTAATGATTTCATAAATGACTACCACCTCTTCTGTTTCTGCATCATAATCTTAAAAAAGATTTTGCCCTATGCAGGAGGTAGAGTGAACTGCAAGGACACATACGAAACGCTGGAATATTAATTACATCTTAATATTGGGATCTGACTTTAGGACACTAATCTTAACATTAAAAGATCTTCATTTGTTTAAAAAAACGTGTATTTTCTTTCCTATTTCACTTCCAGTGTGACTTAGGTGACTCACACGTACAAGTTTCCTGAGACTAACAAGCCAGGCCTTTCTTTTAGAGCTTCTAATTAACATTCCCAGACACCAGACTCATTATTTAGATCCCAAAGTTTAGTAAAAGTATAAATTCTTTTGGTTCTCATTTTCTTTCTTAAAATACAGTGAGTAATACTGAGAATATGAACTTTTGTCCCTTAATTTATTTGCCTAAAATTTTCAGCAGTTAAGTCCATAAATAACCCATGAGCTTTATTTCTCACTAATCCATTTGGATAGAACACTTGAACTAGGTCTAGTGTATAGGCAGAACCAACTATGAACTCTATAAGTTTATATCTGGACAATTTATCTCACAATTTTCCTTTAAGATGATGCCACCATGGTATGGATTTCAATCACAGAAACTCAAATTCGTTACTGGAGACAGAATAGGGCATTACGACATCACCAGTTTGCAAAGGGCATAGCATGGCCGGCCAGTTCTCAGCCTGCTTGCCAATTCAGACCGGTTTGTAATGCTTTTCGCACATCCTGGTTTTCTGAAAACACAACTGGACTGACATGAAAGATGACTGGAGCTGCTCACTGGTGTCTGTCGAAGCGAAGAGAGGGATGGTCACGGGAGAGACCTGTATGAACTCCCTTTTTTCTAGCCACTGCTTAGTGAAAAGACAAAAGACATCTTTTTATTTTGGTTCCTCAGCTGCAAAACAGGAGTCTGCTTGAAAGGTTAATGTAACTCACTTCCGAGTGTCTTCAACACCCACTTGAGTGCACATAATAGAGTCAGGTTCTATAGAAAATAATAGAAAATGTAGAAATTTAGCATTACCAAAAGATTACGTGTTGCATCATTTGATGCGTCAGATCCAACTTTCTCATTTTATGAAACTAAAGACAAAGACCCGCTTTACGCTCCAGGAGTAGATACCTTAAAGACTGCTGACATTTAAAAACCAGAGGAGCCGAACATTGACTCTCTGAAGAATACCCTCTAATTCTGGGAAAAAAGTGGTCTAAATCTTTATGGCTGTAGTGATGTCTCCTAGTGCGAGGGAGCGCTCTGCGGTCGGGGCTGCTGTTCCTTTCAAAAGCAGCCTCTTAGCCGGGCCTTGTTTGGAGTGCGCCCTCCCCCTGCAGGCTGCTGCCGAGGATTTATCACCTTATGCAGTTCAAGTCCCTTTCAGAGGCCACGGGGCCCTGAGGGATGTCAAGAAGAGGAGCCTGATGAGCTGTCTTGTTCTATACCGTCCTTCCCAGCCCCGAGTCGATCTACTGGTTCAGCTCTTCTCAGCCTTTTGTGTGTAGCTTCCTGGCTGCGTTGCTGAACTCTGTGCAGGCACCGCCAGCAAGCTATTTAGGTCAGGGGCTTTTCTTTGGCATTCAGCTCCCACATATTTAAACAGAACCTCAGTTTGCTAGGGTTTTAAACACTAGATGCTTGTTCTTCTTCCCCCATTGCTATTCACAGCACATCTGGCTGCAGGTCACAGTGTGTTGGATGAGTGTCACCGCGATAACCTCTACATCTCCGGTTTAGGAAACAGGGCCCTCCGGATCGAAATATTAATGGTCATAAGGACAGCAGCAACCCCTCTGCTTTTAGAGGGCTGCAGTGCTGAGCCCCCGGGGCGGCAGCACCGGTTAGAACAAAGGGAATGCGGTGCCTCCTCCCGGCGGGGCTCACAGAAACACACGCAGGGGCTCGGCTGCCCCCGATGCTCGGCACTGGAGGCTTCTTGGGCTTTCCTGTTCTGAGGCTCTAAGAGAGAATAAAGACTCCAGCGAAGAAGTTTGGCCGGCGAGTGAGAGCTGCGAAACAGCTGCTGAGCTAGCGCTGTGGGGAACTGCCCGTAGCTTCACCGCGGAGTCTCTTCGCTTCTTGTGACACCAGGTTTTGGAGACGAGGGAAGCCCGCGTGACTCTCTATTTCTCCTCATTCCTCTGGGCCGCTCGCAGTAATTAGAAGAGTGTCTCAGGGGACAGTAGTAGGTTTTATTTTTGACTCAGTTGCCACCTGAGAGGCAGACCTTCCTCCTGAGACATTCAGCCCAAGGGTGAAAACAAATGAGCAAAGATTATAAAATGGGTTGAGTCACATGGTACAGGAAGCCTGCTGTACAGACGCATGGAGGGGATCTTTTGAGGCTGGCCTTTTTGCTAGACTTCTCCTTAACTCCAGGCGGATAGTAAGAAGTCTTTAATTATTAGAGGACATAATGCTCTTTGGTAAAGATCTGTAAGTTCTCAATAGAAAAAGAAAGAAAAAAACAGAGAGCACTAGGCAGGAAAAAATTATACATATAAAAACAGTGGGACCAAAAAATGAAGCTATGGAAAATGACACATGTACCAAAAATCAAGAAACAAAGGATCAAAGGAATATTTCACTTAAAATATTGTGTACATTTAAAAGATATGGCATGATGTTTTGCCATATTTCTGTTGGGCAGTTGAACAGTAATGTGATTAAAGATCTCAGTGAGTTACAGGTAATGACACTCATCATTTATTGGATACGTGTGGGGTTCCAGGTGTATTCTAAGTGCTTGGCATAGACTGACTTATGATCCTCATGATGGTGCTATGAGGATAGAATATTTTTATTCTCATTTTACAGCTGAGGGCTTGGTGGCACATAGAATTCAAATTATTTGCTCGAAATCAAGCTATTCTTAATCATTGTGAATGTCCTTAAGCTTTTCCTAAAAGGCACAAAAGCCTTTTCAAGATAAACTAAAACAGTTGGACAGGCAAGATGGAAAATACTGGTCTTCAAAAGTCTGTAGGGTTGGGCTGGAGATTTAGCTCAGTGGTTCCAGTGCCTGCCTTGCAAGCGGAAGGTCCTGAGTTCGATCCTGGTAACCACATAAAATGCTGGGTGTGGAGACTCACACCCACCAGCCATCAATACCACATACCATAGTGCCGGTTGTGGTAGCTCACGCCTGTAATACCAGCACTTGGGAGGCAGAGGCAGGAGGATTGCTGAGTTTGAGGCTTGTGTGGGCTACATAGTGAGCTCAGGGCCAGCCTGAACTACAAAGCGAGACCCTGTCTCAAAAAGAAGGTCTGTAGGGTTGAGTTAGAAAGGGAAGTTATGTTCATTTGAGATGGAAGAATAGTATCAATAAAGTACTCCAGCAATAGGGATGTCTTCTCAAGGGGGCTGTTGTAAAATCATGTTTTTAAATTGTGGGTTCATTTCTTTAGTGTAATTGTTGAATTTACTTCCTTTTTCCCCATAACTCTGGATTCAGCCTCAGTAATACTGAAATAATGATCTTTTCCAACCATCCATTTCATGAGTGAGATATTAAAGCAACTATTTCATAAACGTAACTCCTAAAGATGTTCTTAATACCTGTTGTCTTAGTCACTTTCTCACCTCTGGGACAAAATAATTGAGGTCTCAAGTTATAGGAGGAGAGATTTATTTTAGATTAACTTTGCAGAGCTTTCAGTCCACAGTTGGCAGGGCAAGGCAGGGTGCATGGCAGAGGGGCATCACAGAGGAGAAACAGTCCATGGCATGGCAGGCAGAAGACAGCCAGCAGTTAGCCTTCTTTTCCTATTATCCATTCAGGATACAAACCTACTAGTCAGTTGCTAGCCACACCAAAGGTAAGTCTTGTGTCTTTAGTAAATCCATTCAGCCATACCTAGAACCACACAAATTAATCAGTAGACTGATCCAATTATCGCACAGCCTTAATCCAGGGCCACAAACTCATGATTTGCCACCGTTTCAGTGCGCGAGGCCTTGGGGGACATACAGGAAAGTATAAGCCACGACCCCTATCATATTTCAGTCCTGGAAAATGTTAACTGTAAACTTTAAAACCAATTTAGAATAAGTACATATAAGAGAATAATAATAGGCTAATACTTATAGTAAGTGGAAATGTGCATGGCATATAAATAGTAGTCTGTTAGGAGCTGAGCTACACTGAAAAATATATATTTATATGTACCCATATCTAAAAAGACTAAAAAGTACATCTCTAATCTTCTTTGGGTAGTGAGAATATGGATGATTTATTTGTTTTTCTTCTTACTCTCCTGAGTTTCTCAATATCTACAAATAGTATATATTGTATCTATAAGCATTAAAGATTCAATTAAAAGTGAAAATTTATATAACTCTGGCATCATGTTTTAGAAATGATCCTGATAGGTAGTTAACCAAGTTTTACTCCTAATGAATATATCTATATCTATATAGATATATATATCTATAGATATATATGTATATAATCTTAATGAATATATTTACTGCTAATGAATACACACACATATTTGTGATTTTTATTTAAGTTAAATTTTCTGAAATTTTAAATTATATAGAATATATTTTTCCAAATCTATAACAGGATTAGTTAAGGCAAAGGAGGTCGCAACAGAACCAACACTGCAAAGAAAACTGTCAAATTCCATTCTAAACTTCGGGTCTTTGGAATCATCCTCTCCTTTTTTGGTCTACAGCACTAATTTTTCAGCACTAATTTTAACCACTGTTGTGCATTCAGAAAAGGAGAAACCATCTACAAAAACAAGAATGAGCTTTGTTTTTTGTAGCTATGTTGGGCCATGGTGGGTGAGTTCTTGGCGCTCTTTGGCAGTGCTCTCTCGGTAGGGATTTGGATGCCTGTGCTTCTAGTGAGTTCCTAACAGGTGGCAGTGGGATTAGCTTGTAAGATCTGGAGCCCAGAAAGCCACACGAGTGAAAGCCTAACGTGCTGATGTCACTATTTTCATTGATGGAATAGGAAAGAGGGAGAAGAAAAAGACTGGAGTGAGACCCAAGGAAGCACCTCTGACAATGGTCAGTACAGCATGAAAAATGAAGAAGTAGAATATGGAGGCTGTTAAAGCACAAGATTCCAAAATTAGTAGTATTTCCTCGCAGGGATTTTTGTTGGGTGATGGATGAGGTGCCTTACTTCGAACTGTCTCCTTTTCATTGTTTGAAGAAATTACATCAACATAGGCTCAGTCTTTTTACCTGAAGGAAACTGTAGTCAGTGTGTGGGGCTGGTAATGCACGCAGAAATTCTTTGGAACGCCACTTACCCTGGTTAACTGGCTTGCCCACACTGTAAACTCTGGAGAGAGCTTAGTTAAAAATTGATGAGCCATTGAGATTAAAAGAGCAAAACAAACAGCCACAAAACAAACGAATGTGATGTGTCTTCAAGCTGGCCAGTAGCAGAACTGTTCACTGCCAGATGGAATTTGAACAGGACAGATTATATGCAGAAGACGGGGGAAACATCCACCTCAGCCCCTTGGCATGGTCCCATTGCACCCCATCTTTCCTACAGCTTCCACAGAACCAAAATGATATATTTAGCCTATGCTTCTCATTCCATGGGTAGGGATACAAAGAACCTTGCCAACCACTCCCTTTAAAGGGCTGTGTAGCTTTCCTTGATCATTGTCTGTTCGCTGGCCTCAGCTCCTCTATCAAAGCAAATTCCAGCCAATTTGCAAAACTAATTAAAAATATTTTAAACCAGTGTAGCAATAAATTAATTTCCTGCTTATTCTAAATGGTTCTGCTAATAAGAATAGAACTCTCACACTGCTTGAGTGACTGCACCGAAGCAGTGAGTTTGCTGGCTCTCTCCTCGGGACACGCCGCTCTTCACGGCTCTCCCCGGCTTCTGCCAGAAGTGGTGCTGGTCACTGGTTGTGGGTGCTTAGCAGCCATCTGGAGGGAAAGTTGGCAACACTGAGCTGAAAGTGTATCTCAAACAGAACTGGCTGCCACCACAGTTAGTAAACACTGTAGCTTCCCCGCTGGACTGAACATGTCCTCCAAATTCGTCATGGTAAGAGAAAAGTCAAGAAGGGTGGAAAAGGACAAGTGTTACCTGAATGCTTTGTTGATTAGAGATCCACGAAGGCGGGGTATTTTTCTTTTATTTCAGGACTCAATCCAAGGAAAGTATGGCCCACTTTCCTTCTTAATTTTATTAGAGCCAGTCCACTGCAGCTCAGGTTTTAAAAGAGTATTTAATTTGTACTTTTTAGCAGCTGAAGTTTGAGAGCATCTTTGCTGGCAATAAATGAAAGAGCAAGAGGCATAATAAGATTTGTTCTTTATTTACTTGATACTTTGTTTGTTTTATTTTATTCAGTCTCCTTCTTTGCTTCCTGGACCGTGTCAGGAGAGGCCCTCAGGGTCCCTTAAACTTTGGGTCAGAGGTAGCAGTGGAGACGAAGCAAGAACACTGGTTGAGAACTTCTGCTTGCATAATCATTTCTGGTTTGTAAAGTGCAAACTCAGTGCAGGCAGGATCATTGTACCCTTTCCCCAAATACAGTTTTCCGAGTGCTTCCCAGAAGCCGAGAGAAAAGACAACGGGTTTCAGTCCACTCTCATCAGGGTCTTTGGTTTCAAAACAAGCAAAATGGGCTTTGTTATCACCCAAGGGTCTATCTCTGTTCTCTCAAGAGTATTTCCTAGAAAAACAGCTGGGAAGAGTCAGCCCTGTACCCATCTTTTAAGCCTTCATGCAATATAGGGTCTCGAAATTTGTAAAACGAAAAACATCAAGAAGAGCTAAGACCAACAGGATCATTGAAACTTAGAGTCCTTGTTTATGGTCTAAATCTGATAAAATAGCTCTAAGTTTCACTGGCATATTTTGGTTCTTTTGTGATTTATTTTGTAGCATAAACTGATGTATGTCTTGGCTCAATGCTATATTTTATCAGAGCTTTTAGAAAAAATATAGTGGATTTGGCTTTCTAAGTTCAGACAGCCTGGTGTATTTTAGGGTCGTGAAATAAAGAAGGGCTGCTCTTCTGCTGTAGTCATCTCGCAGAGGCCTCACTGCAGCACGTGTGCCCTCTGCCCTGGTTTCAATATGGAGAATTCTTAGTGCATCTTAAAATAATATTTTAAGATTGGGAACTATTGAGGCTATTTGAGGGATCTTGGCTACTTGTACCCAGGCAAGATGATGTCAGATAAGATCACACTTTTGAGAGGATTCCATTTCATTGTTTCTTGTCTACTTTGTTTCCAAGGACACACAGTATTTGCCATTACTGCATCTTCCTCATGGCCCAGGCGCATATTCAAATGGAATTATTGGAAGCTCTTCTACCTTACCCAACTGGGATGCTCTCTTACATGGTCATGAAATTGCTTCCAAACTAAACTTACTGCTTAACTTCAATAGAAAGATATACATTTATGACTTATGTAAACTCAGGGAAATGGGGGAGGAAAATAAGGACCAGTGTGACCTAAATAAGGATCCACGTGACCTGGAATTAAGCGGGAATGTGAATACACCTAGGGCTCTCCTCTGATTGGCTAGTCTTTCTCTCACACAGACATCTCTGGCACAGAGTTGGCATCTCTCTCAACGTCCATTATACTCTCTCTTCTAATTGGATTTTCTCTTTAATCATTGCTGCTTGTCCCTTGTCTCTTCACCGGGCTCCACGTCTTATAGCTCCAACACTAAGGAGCAGTGAACAGTCCTCAGGGTTTTCCAGGAACTATTTCCCCAGAAGTCTAATGCTTTTCTATTTTAAATATCCAGACTTTCATGGATAAATTTCTACATTTGAGTTATTTGACTTCTGTGTATGTTGTCACCTCTGGCAGGAGGCTTAAGGAAAATACTGTCCCTAAAAATTGTAAGGAAGATGATTTTCCATGAAAGGGGCTGTGGGAAAGACCTGTACTGACAGCTGTGCACCTTACATACCACTCTTAAAGGGAGCCTTTTGTGTAGGAAGGACCAAACAAATTTCACTCTATACTACAAACATTTTTATCTGTGTTATTATCTGAATGACCCCTAAGTGAAAAGAAATACTTGAAACTGTAAAACAACTGAATATTAAAATATTGGATTTATGCTAAATCTTTTAGAACTCTTTTGTCTCTTGGGTATTTGGTGCCACTCTTTCTTGAGATGGATCATCTTTGCCTCTCTCTAAGCTTTGTTTTCCCTTAATGAGGCTGTGCAGAGTTTGTTGTTCATAATTAATCTAAACATGGTTTACTTAAAGGAGAACATATGGTCTTTTGGTGTTGCTCAGGGCATGATTTCACTGGACTATTTTTACTGTGCATTCTTTTTATGCATAACACTTAAAATCATAGTCTGAGCTGTGAGAGGACTTATATCATCCAGTCCAAATCAAGTCCAATGTGTTCATATTTATAAGAAAGTTGTCTACAACACATTGTCAGCATGACTGTGGAAGTCAGGAAGTACATCTGCTGAATCACAGGGTGAACGTTTTCCCAGTATTCCATGTTATTTCCAAGGATTGATAAAACATGGCTCAAAATTTAGTAGTTATCAAAAACTCTAAATACAGGTGAACAAATAGAGCAACTTCCTAATAGATAAGATACCAACTAGAATGTCCTGTCAGTAGAAAACTTTGTTGTCTTTTATTGGCTCTTAACCAAGATCCTAAGATTTAATTTCCTCAAATGCTTTCAGTGTTTAAAATTTCCCTTCTCTGTTTCTCTCTGGGACCCAATTTCCTTTGGAAATAAATAGACAAACAAGAGCCAATAATGCACTTTCATTAGTTCCATTCTCTCTCCAAAGCCACGAAGTTCTCTATCTGATCTTCGATGTGAATGTTATAAATGATAAAGTTTTACACAATACACTGCATAGCAGCTTATCATGTAGATCCCTAAAGAAAAGGCTATATTTTATAGAGAAAACTATGCTAATGTAATGGAGAGAATATCTGCTATTCAATTTTGTTTTCACAGTATTTTGACCTCGTAAGTGACAATGTATTTTCTTTCTGTAGATCTCCAAAGTATTGTTTTGGTCAGACAAAAGGCCATTGAATATCTCCTCCACACAGCATAAAAGAAAGTTCTCATCTTTAGTAAAAATCCTCAGTTTAACAGGGCACAGACTTATTGGGTCAGTGCCAAATGTTGTGTGATGAACTAGAAAACTTGCTGGTAGATAAGGTCTATGTTGACTAGTTTGATGGAGGACTTTTCTTTGGATCTTGACATGGATTATGATTTTAAGGGTGGGGACAACTATCTTCCTAAACAAATACTGAATGCAGTATTAGATATTATGCATTTTTACTTGATCCACTTATGAAAAATGTGGTAGAGGATTGAAACTTACCTTTGACATCTTTAGTTGTCTTTTTGTGGTACCAAGTCAGGTTATGACAGCACTTCTAGGATTATTATGAACGTTCTACATAAAATAGATGGAACCAGACTTCAAACATAGTAAACCTTGTATATTACAGTAATGCACACAGTGTTGTGGAAGATACCCAGTGGTGGGAGGTGCTTCGGAGAATACTTAGAAATAGTCAACATGATGTTTGTGCATGAAAGAAGCTGTGGTGATGATGTGTACTGACTGAGACCCATGCACCTGACACACGGTCCTTACAGAGGAAGTCTCTAGGACCACTGTGAGTCAGAGTCAGATATATATATTTAAGTGTATAGAAGGGAAGGTTTGGGTCTAACAAATTTTATTTTGTGCTAAGAACACCTTTATATGTGGTACATTTTGAGTGACCCTTCAACTAAAGGAAACGTTTGAAATTACAAAACAGAGGAACATTGAAAATCATATTGGAAACCGGTTCTGAGAAGAAATAGAAGATTTCACAGTGAAAGAGTGGTATTCGCGTTTCCCCTCAAATAAGGAGCAACCTAGGCAGAAAATATTATTCCAAACACAGTTTTAAACAGAGGGAGTGAAATGTACAAAAGCCTACAAGTAGGAAAGAAAAGTTTCAGGTGTCAAAATAAGCGGAGAGGGGTTAGAGGTTAGAAGGTAGGTCCTCTTGATAGGGAGGAACAGAACGTAAAGTTGCCATGACTGACTGAGTAGTTTATATCTCAGTAAACAAAAAGAAGTCGCAGTTATTTTACCCGTAAGAGTGACAGTGATTAGTTGGAAGAGAAGGGAGACATCTGTACCAATAAAGCGGCCTTGCTCCTTAAGGGATAATTTCTGGACCATGAGCATCAGCACAGTATGGCCATGCAACTGAGAAATGGTGTTTCTCAGGTCTCATTCCATTCACGAAATTAACCAGTTATGCAAATGATTCACAAGCACGTAGAAACTTCATGAGCCCCGGTCTAGGGACGACATGGGAGATTCCGGACGGAGACAGAAATAAAAGTGGAGGAAGGAGGAGGAAGACTCACAGATACACTGAAGAGGTGAAATGACGTGACTGTTAAGTTACAGCAATAGTGGGTTGACTTTCAGAATAAATCCGTGTTTCTTTACTGGGGCTTCTGGATATAGAGTGGTGGGAAAAAAATGGACATAGGAAAGTTTTAGGAAACAAAAGTGGGAAAAATAGTTCAGGGCTTTGTGGGTTGTCTTTAAGAATTTACATAGTCCATTGAAGGAGATCCACAAAAAATGGACCAAACAAAATAAAATTTCATTAATAAGGAGACAGTTTGAAGAAAGTAGTTCTATTAATGTCAAGGAAGATTCAAAAAATGACATATATTAGATGTACCCTCTTCTGCTGCTCTGTAAGTGAACGAGAGTACATTAGTGTGGGCTCTGGAGTGTGTAGTAAATACTCTGGAAAATTCCAAGCTCATAAAGTCAATCTCTGGCTCCTCCATTAAGTATAAATGTGTACAGATGAAACTGTAAGGCACAACAGAGATTGGTAATTTGTATGTGATTTTCCCATATTGAATTGGCAGGAGTTCAGGCTCTCGAATTGGGAGGTTAGAGTCCTGGTGACTTCTTGGCATTAATGTTGATAGACTTTTTTTCTTTTTTAAAAAATATTTGGTTTGGGAAGATGTGAGGAGTTCAAATATTTGAGTTTACCATATGCTGAGCTGAAATGAAATGTTACTCAGGAGAGTGTCTAAGAGGTTCTTCAGTCAGATTGTGGAATCTCTTGATATGTAACCACTCCCATGCTTAGAGTTGCCTGATTTAGCAAATAAAAATACAGGTCACTGCACTAAATTTGAGTCTCAGATGATTTTTTGGTAGAAGTATGTCCCTAATATTGCAGAAGACATGCATATATGAAAAGAGTCAAATTTACATGAAATTCAAATTTATCTAAGTATTATGTATTTTGTATGATGTAAGTTCCCTGAAGCCTTAAATAGAGATAAACTCTCTCTATATGGTTGTAATGTGACAAACACTACTGTTTAGGGACTAACCTGAGAATTTTATAAAATGTCATGTAAATGCAAAATTCGTAGAACTAATTCCTAATAGCAACTACTTATTCAATTTGAAAGACAAACAAAATAGGTTTGGTTGGAAAATTATGTCACGATTTTTCTTCCTGTGGTTGTGATAAAATTACTGGCATCTTTTATAGCCTGCATACATGTTAGCGTCTTGTTCAATCATCTTAGTACAACAGTTAGTGGGAAGGCAGCCTATAATTATAGTGTAAGTTATCAAGCAAACTGCAGATGCACAGCTGGGAAAATAGGTAAGCTCAGTGCCGGGGTGTGAAAGGGGACTCGTATATTGAGCAGATGTGCTTGTGTTGAACAAGGCACGGTTGAAAATAGAGCACGATCAGAGCTGGCACCTACTGTAGACAGAAACCTCCTCTCTCATTGAGTTTATTTTTAGAACTTCTAAGATATGGGTTTATATTACTTATACTTTTCAATTAAATTCAGCAACTACATTAAGCAGAAAATGAGATTAAAAGTAGGAAGTATAGCATATTATGGGGTGACAGATGCAAGGGATGAATTTCATCAGGGGCCATTTGAGAAGCTTCCAGGGGGGTAACAAATGAGTATCCCCTAAAATATAGGATTTTTTATTTTTTTGAGACAGGGTCTCATTTTGTAGTTCAGGCTGGCCCTGAGCTCACTATGTAGCCCAGGCAAGCCTAGAACTCAGTAATCCTCCTGCCTCTGCCTCCCGAGTGCTGGGATGACAGGCCTGAGCCACCACGCCTGGCACTGTGGTATGTGGTATTGATTGCTGGTGGGCGTGGGTCATCACGCCCAGCATTGTATGTGGTTACTGGGGATTGAACTCAGGACCTTGTGCTTGCGAGACAGGTGCCAGAACCACTGAGCTAAATCTCCGGCCCAAAATATAGGATTTTTAACAAAACTTTTCAATGGTAAAGTTAAAATTCATGCAGGAATAAAATAGAGGAGAACTTAAATGCAGCAGAAAACCTTTACCTCAAGTCGTAAAATCTAGAAATACTGATAAAATGTTGATATATTTCTTCTACTGCCTTCCTAATTTATTCACATAAATACTAAATTATGTACATGCCATTTTCTACTGTGCTATTTTGCTTAATAAATGTCTTACACATTTCTTCTTGGAATTAAAATTTTGCTGCTAATATCACTTAAATAGCTAATAATTAATGAGTTATTTAGCTGAATAGTAATTTTTAATATAACCCTCTAATTGGGTTTTAGATAACTCTTAGATTTTTGTTTTTCTGTTGTAAGATATGCTTTTTTTCATTTAATGAATTCTATGGTCTGATCATTTATTTATGAGATTTAGAAGTAAAATTACTTAGGCTATGGCATTAATGGACTACACACACACCACCGAACTGCCTTCCAAATAAACCTTCCCAATTCAGACTTGAAGAATCAAATGATAGAGGCAGCGAAAGAGAATTCTGCTGGGCAGAAGTGGGGAAGTGTGATGTATAGTCAGCAGTGAGGGTTAGTTAGATTCTTTGGCCGTAGGGCATGAGAGACTGATGCATGATACCAGGTTAAAAGGGTAGTTTAGAACTCCCTAAAATGCCAAACTAATGCAGCGAACTTTCCTTCTGCAGAGCGTGGTGAGCCGTGGAAAGCTTCTGCGAGGGAGAATGCCGTGACTTTGGCACTTTCTTGCAGTTAATTGTCGGTTATTTAATGTCTCTGAACTTTTGGATCATGCTCAAATAGTATTTGAGGTCATCAGCTATCAAAATTTGAATGTCTGGAAATAAGCTATTCCATTGGCTCCTCATGTTTAAAGGTGTCATTGACATTTACCTTATTGAACATAAATTGATTTTTACACACTTCTGTCAGTGACTGCATAAAACACCCGGAAGCCAGAAAGTACTAGGTCAACTCTGTCATGGAAACTTTTAAATATATACTCCAGTGGTATATAGAGCTGCAAGCATGATAAAGATTTACTGAAGATTTAAGGTCTTCCCAGGGCCTTCTTATTTAACAATGTGCCCCGAACCAAGTTCCTTGCTCTGAGCTGGACTCGAAGAGTGAAATTGTTACTAAAGAAAGCTACTTAGGTACACACAGAGGTGTAGCTGTGTAGGCCTATTGAACATCAGTATGCAGTGTGCACCTTCCCCTAAGCGCTTTTCTTTCTCTGTGACACTAAATATTTATAAGAAAAGTCAAAGAAATAAATCACTCATGTCCAGATATATTTTACACTTTTTTTTTTTTTTTTTTTTGCTTTTTGAGACAGGGTCTCGCTTTGTAGTTCAGGCTGGCCCTGAGCTCACTATGGTGCCCAGGCAAGCCGCCGCGAACCCAGCAATCCTCCCGTCTCTGCCTCCCGAGTGCTGGGATGACAGGCGTGAGCCACCACGTCCGGCATTTATTTTACACTTTTGAGGTAAAGCTGGTTTGATTCAATTTTCTCTTATCACATTGGTGTTTTCCCAGAATAAGTTTAGAATCAGGCTGATGTTGTGCACTTGAGCAGACAATGGAATCGTCTTTTTTTGAATCGTTCATTTCTCTCATACAAGTTCCCGTCCACAAAAGGGAAGATGGAGTCACAGGGCAGGAAAGGAAAATGGAATAACACTGTGAATTGTTTTCCTTGTGTTTTGGTATCAAAACACTCCGGGGTTGGTAGATTGCGAGTTTCCAAATTTGGAATCTATTCAAACTCTGAAGGTTCTGAGTTTCAAATTCAACTTGATCTTTTCAGCCTTTGGATTCTGTCTGTCTCCTGCTGTCATAACAGTGCTTCTCAATTCAAAGAGGGGGAAAAAGAGATCCATGGTATCTGGCTATCAAGTGTAAATGAATCAGAAAACTGAGCATTAACTTTTACTTGAAACAGATAAGTCTGTAAAAAGTAAGGATAAAATTGTATTGATGGTTTGAAATAGCAATTCAGGTATTTTTTGTGGCACCTACCTCTAGATATGCTTGGTTGAGAGAGTGAGGCACTCCACTTTATAGCAGTCATTGGAGACATTTTGTTACACTGAAAATGTAAATACCTTCTCGCTTTTATAGTGTTCGACTCAGACATTAATGCAGTGTCACTTAAGTGACACAAACTGTAGCCCTGGCCAGGTCTTCAGTTTTGTCATAAAACTTCGCCTACAATGAGTTTTTGCTTAAAAGGCTAACCACTTAATACATTTTTCTTTTAGTCAATTTAAAGCAAATAAATCAGGTCAGTTCATTTTATGACACGAAGGGAAAAAATGGTAAGTTTTCTTTCTTTAGACTCTTATTTTTCAATGTCTACAAATAAAGTGTCTCTTCTCTCCTTTAAGTACAAACTGACAGGTCATTAATCCTTAATGTAGATTTGTACCTCTGGGTATTTGGAGGAGAAAACTCATTAAAATTCTATTGTTTTATATGTTACTGTCCTAATAGAAATTTGGAACTTACATTTAGAATTTGCTAAAAATCTATAGAAAGCATAGAAATACTTTTAAACAGTCAAAGTATATGAAATGACTTCTGTCTATAGTCAAGGCTCAAATGTCTGCTGCTAACTTTTTTATAGAACTTCTGCAGGTGCATATTTTTATAAATATATTTATTCAATTTGAATTTCTCAATGTGATTTTCTGTAATATTTCCAGTTTTTCTGAGAAATATTGAATGTCTTCTTTAACTCTCCCAAAATATGGGGTATTGGGCTATCCTCTTACTTTCCTTTTTTAAGGAAATGTATACTTATGGGGTGAAGGGTAGCTAGATATAGTTTATCAGCAGTGGAGAGTATCTTATGGACACTGGTGGATGAATTCTACCTTCTACTGCTATAACATTGTATCCCCTTATATCTTTCTCTCCAACTCTAGAATGCTTGAAAATCTCCTGAGTGATAAACAAACTGCCATCAACAAAGTTACATTTCAAGCTTGACTAGAGAGACATTATGATCTGTAAATGGCTTCCAAGTACTCATAAATGAAGATGGTAATAGCCTCTTCCTTATTGTTCAATATACATTCAATCTCTTGTTATTCTAGCCATTGATAGCTGTATAAGAATGCGTCCACAGAACCACTGTGCTTCAGTTTTTCACATTCTTTTTCTTAAATAAATGCAAGCAACTCTTCCACAGTCTGAGCTATATTCTAATATGTATTTGCAATCTCCACTTATTAACCGTATAAACTTAGTGGTCATCACTTTTGTGTTGAACACAAGTACAGTATTAAAGAGCAAAGCAGTCACGGTCTGTGCCTATGGAGTGTAGATGAGAGAAACGTGAAGACTGAACCTACCCAAACTGCCCTATAGGGGCTAGAAACTACCGCTGTGGCAAGAGTTTTCAAGGAGACTCTGTAATAATGTGTAAAACAAAGAAATAATTTATACTGAAGCCCAGGGAAAGCTTTCTTGAAGTGGTGTTTTAGTGAAAGGAAGTAAGAAATGACAAAGTAGCCCACAGAAGAAAGTAAGGGAGGATCACTCTAGAAATCAAAGAAGACTGAGACACATGCAGAGAGGAGAGCATCTTGTGCGGTGCAGAAGGAGCCAGCACTGGGGCCAAGTCTAGTGTGACTCCGCACAGAGAGTAGAAAGGGAGTCTGGGCGCCATCAGAGGACTGGCCGAGGGAGGTAAAGGGGTGAATGTCTATCACGCCCGTTATTTGTCAGGTTTTGTGTGTCTCTGATATGCTTGGTGATTTATCTTCAGTGAAATACTACATTATTTTTAGGCTCATGTGATCATCAACTCCTATAAGATAAGAGCTATACTTTGGGGGTGAACTCAGAAGTTTGACCAGTGGTCAGTTCTGGTCTACAGTTTCCTTCTACTCTAAGTGACTTTTACTGTTTCATGCCCAAAAGTTAAAAGTACCTATGCAGATATTTGGAAATTCTTTAAAAGGAAGGGTTAGGGATTTAGCTCAGTGGCATGGCACCTACCTCTAAGGGCAAGGTCTTTAGTTTGATACCTGGCAATAAATAAATAAATATTAAACAGGCTATACATACTCCAATATCTCCTGAGATTATACAAATCTTTTGCTTTTTGAAAAGTATCAAATATACAAGTAATGTTATTACTAGAGTTTTGAAATAATTATGATGATGCTTATATTAGTCAAAAGTTCTAAAACCTCAAATCTTACTTTACTGCTTCACGTATTTGGTTTCACAAAGATCACTAAATTATGAAGTTTCTATAATAAGAATGATACAAAAATGTAGATCTTGGTAGTTTCTATGTTTTTTTTTTTTTTTTACATAAAGTCCATTATCTATGTGTTCTGTTCTTAGTGACCCTGGAGAGAGAGCAAGGTGGGGTTCAGAAAGTTGGGAACTGCTCTGAGAACACATATGCTTTCTCACCATCCTGAACCCTTTTCCTGAAGCAAGTAAAGCCATAATCTTCCTCGTTGTGGTGCTTATGGGATTAATAAATGTCCTATTCACATCTTATAATGGAACATTTATAAATGTTCATTACTAGCATCGGAGACTCTGCAGCATCTGTTCTTTGCTTCATGATTCCAGCGTGCACCCACCGATTCCGGATTCCAGCCATCCGTCCCTTTACTCATTTATTCTAGAGCACACACAGTGCATGAAGCCCTCTGCAGAGGGTTATGGTTCGAGGGTAAAGCCACTCTCGGGAAACCAACAGTGAAGACTCTGTATTCTTCACCTCCTTTGTGTATTTCGCAGTGAGTCAGGGTGTATCTCTGACAGAGATGATGGCGTATGATTTTCAAGCCTTGGTTTTAAAGGGCATTGTGCTTTCCCTCTTGTTTCCCTACATGGCTTATTCTGAGGGAAGCCAACTCCTGTGTGACCAGGGAACGGGAGCGCCCCCGTGAGGAGGTCCATGCGGGGAGAGATTCAGCCTGCTGTTCATAGGAGCTGGGCAGGCAAGTGAGTGAGCCAAGCGGAAGGGGTCAGCTCTCCCTTCCGGGCCTTCAGATCCCTGCAGTCCAGCAGATATCTGAGTGTAGCTTCATGGGGGAAATCTGAATACTCCGTCCAGCCGCTCTTAAATTCCTTCCCTATCAAAACTGTGAGGAAAATAGTGTTGCATATAGTTTTAAACCACTAAGTTTTGGGGTAATTTGCAATTTTCTTTACATTCTAATACTAGTCTCTATCTTCATAGTTCTTTTTCTTACCCAGAGGGGAGGATAGTATTCCCACATGAGCCCCATCCCAAGTGATAGTAAAAAATGATCAACCATGGTCTAAGTCAGCACCTAGAGATCTAGCCATAATTCGGAATCTGTACAAATAACAGTGGTGATCTAGATTTTTATAGATTTTTTTCAATTTACTCTTGAAGTTTACAAATTGCTTTCATATAATATATTTTAACCATTGTGCTCTGAAAATAAGCAGACTTCTTAGAAGAAGAGTGAAACATGTATCCAATAACTACCATATGCCTACCAGCGAGTGATGTATTGGGGTCATATGAAGATCAAGGCAGAAAGGGCCTCTTTTCACTAACGTGGACAGAAACACTTAAGTGGTCAAAAGTGCCATGGTTTCTACTGGGGTTCAAGTGTAAATAGTTATGAAGGCATAAAATAAGCAAGATCCAAAGTAATGAGAGAGTCGAGACAGACTTCTCTAAAAATACTACAGTTCAGATTAGCCTTACAAGTTGGAGGGCATCATCTAAGAGAAAGATGTGGTAGGTGAGGGGGAGGCAGAATAGTCTGGGCATATTAAAGCTCTGTGTCAGGGAAGGACATGGTCAGGTCTATCTGAAAGACTGAAACAAGCCAGGTACTGGCATCTTTACCTTAAGCCACATGCTTGTCCGAATTAAAGGTAGAAACTTGAAGGGCAAAGCTGTACGTGGCTGCACAAGAAGTCACACTCAACAGTCTTTCACTTCTTTCAACAGTACCGTACTTGGTATTGCTGCATAGTGTCTTGGAAAGATAGAAAGAAAGCAAATGTCTGCTCTAAGTGAGAAGAAAGAAACTCACACTCAGTGAAGGCGAGCATAAGACTTACCTAAGAATTCTAAGTCCTCTATGACAGTGCCAAAAATTGGGGTATTAGTCTCATGCTCATGGAATTCAAGTTTCATGTCTCAACAATTAGAATGTACTTCATTCTATCCACTTGATTTCGTCTGACCCTACCTGATTATCAGGTGCATCTCTATGTGTGCTGTAGAGCATGGATCACAGAGTGGATGCCCAAAAGTCTGAGGACTGTCCAACTAGCGGCATCCCTGTTTGGTGCTTGTGGATGACTGTGGGTCATAGGGAAGGGAGTCAGGCACCTGTCCACTCTGGGTGGCCCTGGCTTTATTACCTCTAGAGACCAGAAGAAAAATTGTCCTTTCTATAAAAATCTACTTGTTCACAAAGGGGAATGGCTCAGTGTTAGACACTTGGCAGCATGCCCGAGACCCTGGTTCAAGTCTTGAAGAAAGAAGAAGAATCTATGCTTATCATATAGTTTTAAAGCCTAAAATCCGAGACTATGATGGTTAATGGTTTATGCTTTCACTGCCTTTGGGACCTTGAAAGATTGAAAGGAAGGAGGAGAAGGGCAGGTTTCACATGGGTCTTTCATTTCACTAACATTCACAGACTTATTCCTGGCAGAAGATTAGGAAACCAAGTTTTCTTGAATTACTAACCAGAGACAGCTTCCCTCGGCAAGGAGAAGCTATTACTTTGCTTGGAGATTAGGAGGCTGAGAAGAGGAGAAAGGCTGATCCTTGGAAAATTGCAAAGCCGTTGAAGAGGCAGCGGCTGAACATAGTTTCCTTTTATTTTTGAATGTTGCAATGTCTGAAGACAAAGATATCAGTCATAGTTCTGACTGGCAGTGATCCAGCCATACCTCTGGAGAGCTTAGCATTTTGGTGATTGGCATTTGACTGAAGTTCTCTGACATCCACGCTGAATCTGTTCTATTCCTGCAAGCTGACTTGTGTTGGTCACTTTTTTCTTTCATGTGGGGAGGGAGAAAAAGGCTTGTGCATCAGCATACTTGGACCAGCTAGGTGTTTCCATTAATTCAGTTCCTTTTCAGTTATGTAGATATCTCCATCTCTCAATTTTCAGCCTGTTTATCTGTGAAATATTTTTGGTATGTGAGACTGCTCTACTTTTCTTAACATTTTCCTTTAAATGTAGAGACATTTGGCCCCTTTAAATCTAAACATTAATTTCTCTAGTCTTCTTAGTGCTTTTTTTCACCTGGAGAAATGCTAACTCCCTGATCCAGAAAAGGGATTATGTTTGAGGACCAAATAGGAGTCATTACATTGATCACTCACCTCTGCCTTTTCAGAGACCTTCGGTCTACAATCCTTGAATCCTGCAGGACTATTGAATTTTCTCCAGAGAGGTTAGCATGGAGAAGAGAAAGCAGATATTCCACAGTTCTCCTTCCTTTCATTCTGCCTTCTTTTCAATAGATGTTTTATCTGGTGTCAGAAAATGATAAGTGTGACATGCTGATATTTCTTAGAGCCTAGCGTCCAGATGGAAGCACACTAGTGAAATGCACCACTGTGACCATGTGTGTTAAGACCATAGGAGGAAACTGAAGAGTCTGGAGGAGAGATCAAGGACACTCCGCTTAATGGCAGGGAGGCAAAGGCAGGGGTATTGAAATATTCATAAAAGTTTGTGGGTCATGATGTCTCTGTTGGTGCTGAGTTCTTTGTTGGTTGTGATGTTGGTCATGATGCTATCACTAAACTTTGTGGTAGAAATAGCAAATAAGGGCCAAGGCATGAGGTCATGCCCTCCCCACCTGGTACTGGGAACTGAACTTGAACTCGGGCCTTTGTTTTTGCCAGACAAGCATGGCGTCCCTGAGCTACAATCCTGGCCCACGAGGCCGTGTTTTGAGGTAGATTCAGGTATGAGCTAGAAGGGTGAGGTAGCCCTTTCCTGTTTCTCTGCTATTTCTTTGAAGCCCTCTTGAAAGTTTGGGGAAAAGTTATTCTATCACATTACATAGCTTGGTCATGGGGCTCTTGTGCAAAGATAGGAAGATAAGGTGTTCAAACTCACAGTGGTTAATATGTAGTCTGGAGAAATGAATGGTCTTGGACAGAGAATCGAACACATCTAAAACTCTGCTCCCCTAAGCTATTAATAAGGCAGTAAGCTATTGTTTTAGTTTTACTCTGCCATGAACGCTTCTCTGTGAGCTTTGCAGTATTTGCTAAATCAATATTATATTATATTATATCCATGGGTAAATGCAAAATATTTTACAAAATACAAAATGCGAAATCACTATCTCAATTTTATCAAATCATCAAATTGAGGTATAAAGAAGTTAAAAGACATGATTTTATAGCAAAGAAATGGAATCTGGATTTGTCCTGAACAGCTGGACTCCGAAGCCTGAACTCTCAACTTCCATAGATAGGAATTTTATGGTTGCTAAGATTAAAAGATACTTCTGGAATGCCAATGACTAAGCACTAATAACATTGTTCCCCAGTAAGAGGAACTAAGAAGTTTATTTCCCTGCTTTCCTTATAGATATTCATTTGTAGCCAAAAGAATATGTTTTCATGATTTAATAAATATGCATTCAATTTTTTTTTTTTTTTTGAGACAGGGTCTCGCTTTTTCTGTAGTTCAGGCTGGCCATGACCTCACTATGTAGCTCAGGCAAGCCTCGAACTCAGCAATCCTCCTGTCTCTGCCTCCCGAGTGCTGGGATGACAGGCTTGAGCCACCACGCCCGGCACTGTGGTATGTGGTATTGATGGCTGGTGGGCGTGAGTCTCCACGCCCAGCATTGTGTGTGGTTACCGGGGATTGAATTTAAGACCTTGCACTTGCTAGGCAGGTGCAAGAACCACTGAGCTAAATCTCCGGCCCAATATGCATTCAAATTTTATATTTAAGTGATTAGTTTTCACTAAGGGATCAAAGTTAAATGAGATGTCTTGCAGGGGAGTCAAGGTGTAGTGAATCAGACTCATTCCGAGAGAAAGACACAGCCAGAAGTGTAACTCAACTCTAAGTGTTCAATGCCGCCACAGAAGGATAGTTTCATGCAATAATGATGGGTAATATGGGTCTTGAGAATTAATGCCAAATATATTAGTATTAAATTCCTAATCACTGATTACAAGTAGATTTTAGTATCAAAATGGAATCTGTCAATTAAATTTGAAGCTGGGCCCTTTTAAATCTACTTCTATGTAGTTCATTTCACATCTTTTTGTGACAAGATAGCCCATTTCAAAATGTAGCCTTTTTCATCAACCTTTTCTCATTATTCATAATTGATGTTATATATCTTAAGATATGTCAGTCTCATTCTATGTCTTCATGGGCATTGTTTGGGCAGCTAGAGTAATCTGTATGTCTTTATATGTAAAAATTGGTTTATAGACTCTGTGTTCAAAATGTCATTTTCCATTTTGATTGCTTTTCTGTCAGGAATGTTTTTAGTTTTTTAAGTATGCAGAATAGGTTGACACAGAGCTTTAATAGATTTCTTTTCTCTGGAAACATTTTATAACTTTAAAGAACATTTCTAAAACATTCTATCTCTGTCATATCTGGTAATATAAATTTCATCTGAAGTTCTTACATACTGGTAATACTCCATCTTTTGTGGTTTTAAAACAAAGACAGACTGGGGATGTAGCTTAGTGGTGCCGCTGTCTGCTTGGTAAATACAACGTCCTGAGTTCAATCCCCTGTCCCCAAAACAAACAAATGAACAAACAAAGATTCAAGCATCTTCTGTTTCTTGGGGCATTTGCACCAGGACTCCAACCTGCTGATTGGCACCTTCTAGGCGTGTGGCATTTAACTTGGGGCATTCCTGCTCTGCCAGGGAGTTAGTGCAGTTGAAGTTCTGTGTTTTGGCTACAAATATCCCTGAACTGGGGTTTTATTATAACACAGAATCCTTTAGAGAGTAACTCAATTCTTTCAGAGCAACTTGATGTGAGCAGTGTGGATACATCGGAACCAAGCTTCCTGATAAGATAGTCAGGCCTAGTGAAAAGGCTCTTGGGAGACAGGAAACCTTGTCCCAGTTTTCCCATGTTTATAGTGAAGGATCTCAAGTGATTCTACTTTTCCAGTCCGTGTTTTCCATCATTATATTTGTCCTTACTTTTTTTAATTTTTTCCCAATACCGCGGATCCAACTTGGGTCCTTGTGCTTCCAAGGTGGGAGAAGTACCACTTGAGCTAGATCCCAAGCCCTTACCTCTATTTTATAGACTCTTCATCTGTTTCCTGAATCTATTTATCTATTTTTAGTTTTGCCCTCAATCTGGCAATATGATATGTTTTGGCTGCACTATTTGTATTTCTAGAAGCTTCTTTATTACTAAAAATAAAAGGATGAGTGTACATCACATATGTTGGAACATTTGCAATCAGTTGGTATTACTCTCTTAAGTGACGGGGTGAGGAAGGCAGCCTGCCAGCCTTGGCAATCTTTTCAGAATCTTCTCATGCCAATTTGCAATTTGTGACCACTCCATATATATTTTTTTAATCAGGAGAGTTTTATTGAGCTTTGGAAATCACTATTTCTTGAGCCAACTAGGTGGATTCTTGGCTAGAGCCATAAAAACTAATTCATCCTTAAACATTCTATGAGAATGTTGGGGATAACATTTTAAAAAGCTCAATGGGAAGAGATACTAACACTTTTCACAGGTTACCATGGAGGAATTTAGAAGGGAATTTGCTAGAGGGATGGAGAAATTGTGGAGATATTTTGACTCAAGAGCATATCATATCTTAGTTGGTTAGATAAGAATGGAATTGGGTGATAAAGTCTTTTCATCAAAAAATATTGAAGAACTTGAAATTGAAAATTGGAATTTAAAACTTTTTGGGAAAGTATATGAAAAAATTATAGAATATAGGTGAAAGGGAAGAATATTATGGAGGAGATTTTCATACAAATGGGTTTATAAATTGACTCCTGATTTCAAAGAGTAGAGAGTTTGGGATAGATAGAAACTTAATTCAGAGAAATTTCATACCATGTACTATATTACTGTATTTATTCTAAGTATGAAAGTAAGAACCATAGGATCTGAAAGGAAATGAGGACTTTACATGTTGGGATGGTTAGAGAAGGTTCTGAAAAGATGTGTTTTGTTCAGAACTAGGCATTGGGGATATAGCTCAGTGGTGCTGTCAGGTGCCTGGCAAGTGCAAAGTCCTGAGTTAAATACGCAGTAGCAATCAAAAACCCCCAAAAACTAAAACAAGAAAGAAAGAAAGAAAGAAAGAAAGAAAGAAAGAAAGAAAGAAAGAAAAAGAAAGAAAGAAAGAAAGAAAGAAAGAAAGAAAGAAAGAAAGAAAGAAAGAAAGCAAGCAAGAAGGAAATCACAGAAGTGGGAAGCAGGTCAAGGAGAAACAAGGCCAGAAATTCTATAGGTTAGGAACAACATTAAGGAGTAATCAATGGATAGATATACATATAAAATATTTTATACATAGCAGATACTTTGAATATTGCAAAATAAGTTGGAGATTTGTTTTTAAAATAAAAGTAGTGATTGATTTTTAAATAAAAGTAGTGATATAAATAATCAAGGCAATAAAGTATGGAGTAACTTATCTTAAATTTTTCTATTTTTGGAGACAGGGCCTTGCTTTGTAGTTCAGGCTGGCCCTGAGCTCAGTATGTAGCCCAGGCAAGCCTCAAACTCAGCCATCCTCCTGCCTCTGCCTCCCAAGTGCTGGGATTATAGGCGTGAGTCACCACAGCCAGCCATATTTTATAGTTTAATTCATAAGTCTACAAAAGAAAATTAAAAGACCATGCAGTAAAGTAGTTCCTAGAAAGAAATTTATTGTTGTTATTAAATATTCCAGGAAATTTTGTGTGTATGTATAAAGATGGATGATAATTACTAATCAGAAATAATTTAATAAAAATGGGATTATACTGTATATGGTTTAAAATTCTATTTATTATTTTAGTATTAAATACTTTCAAAATATGGTTAATAATTTATACATCAAAGAATTCAAAATGACATCTCAGCTACCACGTCTCTCATAACTTTAATATATCTGTGACATGTATTTGAGAATATTGTTGCTATGGGCTCTTCTTTGAATTTCCATGCTTGTGTATAGGATTCAAATTCTTACCCATAGTATCACATTTATTCAGAAGTGGATTTTTAATATGCTAAAGCATTTTATTGATCACTGCTCATGGTTCAAGAGGTAGAGACATAACCAAATCAGACAAAAAGAAATTCACTGGAGCTGTACTGGGATATACAACACAACAGCTGGAGGGAAACAGAGGAAAATGGACCTGACAGCAGTGGAAAATAAGGAATTGAATCTCTTCTTCTTTTTTGCATGTTATCATTTTTTTCCCAGTGGAACATATATGTATGTTTGGGAACATGGTCATTCAAGGTGTGCAGTCCTGAAAGCTTACAGCCCTGCCCACTTGACGGATTTTGTGAAAAGGCTGATTATATCTCACTTTAGGCATCCAATGAGTTCCAAATGGGGTTGCATGGCGCTTACATGGTACCCAGGGCATGCATTCTATGTACCTTGTGTTCCCAGAGTAGGGAGCTCTGTAGTTGGCCTCCTTCCTTGGTGAGCGATGTGCTTGGGAAGCGATATTTAGGCCGAATCGTAGAGAAACACTGGGGGGGGGGGTGTGAATTAAAGGATCATAAAAGTTATGGCACTTCATTAATTCATTATTTACACTTAGAGGAAATAAGGCGATAATTATCCAAATTGTTTATACTCAGGCCATCATTATTCAAAAATCCCTTTTATATTAGCATTCAATGGAAATTAATGAGAAAAAATCGGATCTTTCAATTTTGTAATTGAAGAATAAAGCAGCATGCTGTTTTGTGCACAGAAAAAGATTCAAAACAGGTTTCTGGTGAAACACTTTGCTTGCTCTCACACCTGGATAGATGACCTTTAGAAATATAAAATTTAACTTCTAAAGTATTTTTCCTCTGCTTAGGGCTCTGGAAAGCAGACAATCGATCAATAAACACAAAGGGAAACACATCTTCAAGTATAAGATGAAAATCAACACCTCAAGTAGAATCTGAGAGCCAGAGAATTATAGACAGAGCTCACTCCCTGTGGCAGGCCTGGCCACTTTCACTGTTTAAGTCACAGGGTATCAAGTTTTAGAGGGAGATTTTTGAAAATTATAATTGTGTTATGAGTATAATATTGGCCTGTAAAGTGTTGCTCAGAAAAAGGAACAATACTCATCAGTAACCAGGAAAAAAATAGCCAAGAGCGATCCAGATGGAATCCTGTTGTAGACAGAGATGATGAATGGTTTCTGAGGGGTTGTGGGTCAGAAAGTACCAGGATTCGCCCTTCAGCAGAGTTGCAGTGAAGGGAGCAGTGCCCAGTAGTGAACCCCAGTGGTGAAAGGCACCACGAGTCACACAGACAGGATGAGCCCATGAGTCAGAAGAGAAGTTGGTTAATATATATACTACATTTTGGAATAAATATAAAACTGTGGTTGCCTGGAGGTTGTTAAAAGAGTTTACACTTGACGGGCCAGAGATTTAGCTCCATGGTTCTGATTTAGCTCACTGCCTCACAAGCACAAGGTACTGAGTTCGATCCCGGTAACCACATACAATGCTGGGCATGGTGACTCACACCCACCAGCCATCAATATCACATACCACAGTGCGGGGCATGGTGGCTCAGGCCTGTCATGCCAGCACTCAGGAGGCAGAGACAGGAGGATTGCTGAGTTCGAGGCTTGCCTGGGCTACATAGTGAGCTGAGGGCCAGCCTGAACTACAAAGCAAGACCCTGTCTCAAAAATAAAAAAAGTTAAAAAAAAAAAAAGAGTTTACACTTGCAAAGAACTAAGTGACTAGAGGACAGGCCTAGAGTGATAGCTGTACTGTCTAGGCAGTAGCTGTGAGGCATGTGTCTATTTAACTCTAATACAATTAAAGTAAAAATTCACTTCCAGAGTTTTACTAGCCACATATCACATGCTCATTAAGCAAGGGGCTAGAACAATTATATTGGTCAGTGCAGGTATGGAACATTTCCCTCATGTCAGAAAGTTTGATCAGATCATGTTTGGAGATTGTGATAGTGAGCCTGGACCTCGCTTGGCCCAGTGTTTTGGCTTCATTCTTTTTTTGTAGATTTTGAGACTATCTGGGTACTCACCTGGATCCTGACACTGATACGGTGTATTGAGGCAGGCATCTAGCATCATGGAAATGCCTGGGGTAAGTTTGCATACGCAGCTCTGCATATGGAGCCCTCCATTTGCGTCTAGAAAAGTGTATGCCCCTCAGTAGCCCACCAGACAAAGACTGTGCTAATTATGGCAAGCCAGACCCTCCCACACAGCCCTCTGCTTTCAGCCATGGTAATATCTAAGCCAAAAAAAACCACAGTTGACCAGTCAAGCTAGTTTTATATGGTGGCTTATTTCCCAAAGGAAATGCTAATGATATCAGGAATTTAGTAGTAAGATCAGACTCTTTATCTTTCTCAGACACCTCCCCAAATTTACATATACCGGCAGTGCTTGCCTTATCCTAGGAACATCATAAATTTAAGATCTAAGATTAAAGCCATATGTTTTCTCACCAAAACTGCATCTGTTCGTGGAAAAAAAAATTAAAAAGTAAAAATCTCTATTTTACCATTTGGAGCCATTAATTCTTTGGCTTAGTGTGTTTATTTTAACTTAAATCTCTTTTGTCCTCATCAATGATTCTTCTGAAGGACAGGGACCGTTTCACAGTCATTCACTCTAATTTTGTTAAACCAGTGGGCTTTTTGGATTTGCACATTGACTTATTGTTTTCTGCTAAATCTTGCTCTTTTAAAAATGGTGTCGAGGAAGAATATCAGGGCGACTCAGGGAAGCTCATTCTCCTGCTCCTTGAACTGTTCTTATTTTTAGCACTGCAGTTATTTTAATTGCATCAGCTTTCTGAGGCTATTAGGCTACTATTCAATTAGGTGTTGCTTCTGTGTACACAATGGCCCCCCTAGAAGCTCTAAAGTGCTCATGCAGTTTCAGAAGCACTGCATTTGCTACCGGGGAATAGCTTAGTTCAGAATAGCATGAGGAAAATAGAAAGGAGAAAACAGGATATGGTTTCTTGTACCTATAGTTTCTAAAGAGAGGTATAAAAGCAGTTGAGTGCTGACCTTTCCGGAATGCTCACCACGGGCTAAGCACGTGTCATTCCAGGTTCTTTATCTTATTTGACCCTTGCAAAAATGATTTGAGCAGCATAATAGTATTATTCTCACTACATTGATAAAGAAACAGGATGAGAGTGAGAATAATTTATCCAGTGATACAGCATTAGTGGTGATGGACCTAAGTTTTCTATACAAACTAACTGTACAAAACACATCTTTAACTTCTATTTTAATCTTTTTACCTATTTAAGATGACTATTAACTGGACACATTAACACATCAGTTAACTAAGATGACTAATAGCTGAACACATTCTGTGCTTGTGCTGAGAGTGCTTTGCTTCTGTCTTTTGAAGTTCTACCAGGCTTTATTATTCAGATTAAATCTTACCTCTTTTGAGGAGACTTTCCACATCTTTCCATCCTCATTGAACATTGTTCTCCCTTAATCCTGTCACCTTGCGCACTTTTCTTACGTATATTTTCAAAATCTGCCTTGTATTAGAATGTTGTATGTCTTGTGAGTGCTGGAGGGTTAGTCCATTACTTTCCACAAGTTTTATTTACCCTGGTTCCTGGAACTCTATCTTGAAAATGGTAGTACTCAAATGTTCATGATGGATGATCTTGGAATATTATTGATAATCAGCACTGTATTATCAGACTTTGGGTTGAAAGCAAGTGTGAAAGCCCAAGATCTCTTTTCTATAATCCCTATGACTGCACTTCACTATTCTTGAGGACCAGTTATCTGCTGTCTTTTTAGAGTTCCCTCCATACAGTAGAGAATCACGGTCCTGGTGGAATCCTCTAGTAGCTGGATATATAAAGATGAAAAGGCAGATTGTATCACTCTTCTCTTGGAGTTCAGAATCTGAGGGGAAGACTGATCATCACAGGCAAGTTGTCACTCAGATGCTTCCATGTGCTCTGAAGGAAACCGGAGTTCTGGTTGGGTGATGTGGAAGTGAGGCTTAATCCGTTTAAGTGATGGGCTGGGATGATAGACCCGGGACCGGCAGAGCAAAGTGTGTACTCAGTTGATGGGAGAGATGTGTGAGTTTCCTGGGGTAGGAAAGAGCATGATGAACTGAGCCACCATGTATTGTATGTCAGAAAATGGGAAATACAGCAATGGTTGCTTTTTATTATGGTTAATTTTCCATCATTTGTATATGACAGGCTCCATATATAATGCATGGACACAGGTTGAGCTATGTCAATATTCCAGTTTCTTAGAGTCTTTAATGATTTCTCTTAAGAATAAGTTATGTTGGGCCAGGGATTTAGCTCAGTGGTTCTGGCGTCTGCCTTGCAAGTGAGAGGTCCTCAGTCTGATCCCAGGTAACCATATACCACAGTGCTGGGCATGGTGGCTCATGCCTGTAATCCCAGCCCTCAAAAGGAAGAGGCAGGAGGATTGCTATGAGTTTGAGCTTGCCTGAGATACATAGGCCAGCCTCAACTACAAAGCTAGACCCTGTCTCAAAAAAAAAAAGTTATGTCTTTTGTAGACTTGCTAACCTTTGAAATTATAAATTTGGTTCAAAGTATAGCTTGTTGCCAAAGTCATATTTATCATTCATTGAGTGCTGGTATGATGAATATGTGCTAACCTTTTAACCATTTTTCCTTTTATAAATAACCATTTTTATAAATAACCATTATTCCTTTTAATTCTCTAAAAGAGGAAGCTGGTCTAAATAGTTTAGGGTTTGCAGACCACATAATTGGCATGATCTGTGTTATAAATACTCAACTTCGCTGTTTTGATGTGGAAGCAGCTGTAGTTAATATGCAAATAAATGGGTGTGGCCATATTATAATAAAACTTTATTTCTTGGCAGTGAAATTAGAAGTTTATGTGACTTTTGCATCTTGGGAAGTATTTTCTTGATAATTTGTTTTAACAAATTAGGCACATAAAAACCATTGTTAGCTCACAGATCATAACAACACAGACATAGCAAGATGCGCTTGGTTCCCAATTTACTGAGAAGAAAGCCAAGGTTGTTGAGACTATTGAACAACTAGAACTGAAAAGCTGATTTGGTAGATTCCAAAGCCCATTTCTTTTATTCTAATGTCTCACAGCATTAACAATTCTGCCAGGTGCACAGAATAACTTCCCAATTGTTTCAGTGGTATAAATTGTAGTCCTCAACTAGATTGCACATTTCTCCAAGAAAGAGACTCTTCTACTTGTGTTATTTTTTTTCCCCTCAGGATGGTGGGCTTTCAGGAGACATGTAATTGTGTATCAATTTTCTCTGTGTGGTTTCTGCAATGGTGATTTGGAACTATAGGTTTTGAGGAATACACAGCAATCATATTTATATTGCCAACATAATTTGGTCCCTTAAAGTGGAGTTTGGAAATTGATTAAAAATATGATTAAAATTCTAGGTGCAGATTTCATGTCACATTTGTAAAACTAGTGTCATATTATTAGTTTTTACATGCAGATCTCGTAGAATACAAAAAAGTCAATTTCCTTCCCATGTGAGATGACTTGCTTTTTAGGCCTCTACGCCATGGGGAATTCTTTAATTTCTTGTTTTGAAATTATGCCTGTGGTGTCAATTAAAGGTGGATGTAAAAGGTTTTAAAGTCTGAAAATATGAGTAAATAAATGGAAGAAGCTTGAAAAATTTATAATCCTCAAATAATATGTCACTAGAGTTTATCTCATTGTCTTGCTGTCCCTTTTTCTCTCTCTTCTCCCCCTAATTCACCTTAAAAAATTCCAACATGGCGAAGTTGTTGTCACAAAAGGCTTTTATGTACAGAAAATTACTGATTTTTATAAGGAAAATTTGCTTTGTCTTTCACAGTGCTAGTTATGCTGAATATTTTCCGTAGTTGAAATACCTAAAACATAGTAATACATTTGGCAAAAATATGCTTAGAACAGAAATACAATATATCACAGAATGCGTATTTTTTTTAACAAATATTTCTTTCAGTTTACGGTATCAGTTTTAGATGCCAACTTAAAGATATGTGAGTGGGTATCACATTTCAAAATCCTTCTGGCTGGTGTTTAGCAAAAAAATTTGAAGACCACTGAATTAGGACACTTCTTTTAAAAAATGTTTTCTGTCAAAGCTAGATCTCTTCAAGATTTTTAGTGATTACGTGTTTCTAAAGACTGACCGACCAATGTCAATTTAAAAGGGTGGGAATGAAATGACGTGTAAAGAAGTCACAGTAGTTTTGAAACGTGTCTCTCGCTTCCTCGAGTTTGTAGGAAGAGACGATATTTTGGTGTTGATTCTGGGATAGAATACAAAAGGACTGTTTGGAAGTTTCAGGTAATTCAGGTAGGCAAAACTGTGCCATTGTTGAAAAGTACTGCCAGTGAACAGCTGAAGAATGTAACTGTACACAACAGCTAGAAAGAGAGCTAAGCTACCTTCTTTAGGAGTCTGGAAACAGCAGAGGCATATTTCCTTGACCATAGTGATCATCAGAAACATAGTTACATTGTCTATGAGCCTACAATGCAGCCATTCAAGCTTAAAAATACATTTCTCATTTACATCTTCAGTTTCCCATACTGGAGAAAAGATACTGTATTTACACATTTGTGACCTATTTATTTCATTTATGAGTATGTCCATTTGAATATAAATGAGTATGTAAATGAGTTCTAGAATATATAATAGATATTGTGAAATAGAAAATATCCAAAGGGAAAAGGGTTGGGGTAAGTAATGAGGGAAAGAAAAAAATGTGATGGTAATAATAAAAAATTATAGGGGGCAGGTGTTGTAGGGTGGGTAGGGGAATGGGAATAAATGAGAATTAAATCGTGTCATATACTGGTGCAAATTCTCTATATTGAGTGTGCTCATGATGTGTTTATATAATGCACCAATAAAGATTCAAAGTTTTGAAAAATAAATATGTTTCCCTTGGTTTGCTTGTGGACAAGACTGTGAACACAATGCACTGAGGAGGTCTGGGCCTCAGCAGCTAGTTTGCACGAAATGATAGCGAGTACTGAGGACTGAAAAGAAATGAAGTTTTTCTGGCCTCAGTGGAGACTTCTTAAGGGAGGTTTGGTAGGGAGTTATGAGTCTCTAGAAGTCAATTCAACTTTACTTTTTCACCTAAGGAAGACTGTACTTAATAGAACCTTTTGGTCTTCCCAAGAATGAGTGCAGTTTCCAGTTGGGACTTTTAAATTTAAACAAGTGATTATCTTAGGGAAGCTCAATCTTTTCTTTTGGCTTTTATGGGGAGTAAATTTGCTGTGTTTGTTGCAGGCTGAGTATGAGTATATATTTTTATTATTGATACAGGAAGTAAAGAAACCGAAGAGGACAAAGCCTTGGTAAGACTCAAGCGCTCTTGAATCCAACTGAAAGCTTGCTGTGTTTACACAAGTGAACTTAGAACTTCTACACTATGCAGTAGACTATCAAGGTCAACAGAGTAAATTTCTCACCTTAATTTTTAATTGTAACACCATTGAAACTTTTTGGAAGTCCATTTTCTTTTCTTTAGAAAAGTACCAATAGGTTTTCTCTGGTATAAAGAAATGCAAGAAATTAACAAATAAATGAGCAATTGATTTTAAGGATTCCGACAGATTTTGAGCAACTCCACTGTTAAGAATATATGAAATAAAGATAAATATGCACTCAAAAAAGTCTTGCACTGAATTTTAGGGTTTAAAATATATAATAGGTTTTGCAAGTCACAATTTACTTCTACTTAAGAAATCAGATGTCAAAGCCATGTTTACTACACTCTGAAAAGGTGAAAACCGACAACCACCAGGAAGTCATTTGGTAAAAATTTTTAAAAACATAAAAAAGTAAGTAGAGATTTAAAAACTTATGTGAGAAGAATGCATTAAAGACTGTAAATATAAATGAGACATGGGGCACATGATAGCAACTCACCACTAGGTGCTGGCTTGGAAAACATGACAGTATTCAGTTTCCAAAGTAGCAACTTCCCGCAATTCATGGACATTGAACTTGCTTCTATAGAACCCAGGATAGATGAAGTATGGTTACGTGAACTTATATTTTATGTGTATGTGTGAGTGGAACCTTGTTTCTTGTGTGTGTGTTGGTTATTTTTCTTTTGACTTCTTAGTTTAATGTCCAAATGAGAGGAATATCATTGAATATTGTTATTCACCATCACTTTAAATCGGTCACGCACACTTTTGTGATTCAATTTTACTACCTTTTCTCTGGTCTTAAAGGCAACTATGATGGGTGATAAGTAATGATTTTGGTGATTTTTAAGTTATAGAGATTAGTTGATTTATAATTTAATATGTGTTCTCAAATTTGTCATAAAAACTTAGTTATTGAATTAAAATTTCTATTGTGTGCATGTCACAGGAAGGACACCCTACATAGGTTTGTATTTATGTATTATTTCCTGGGGAAGATAGTGCTTTTGAATCAAGGCTATCCAATTACTGGATAGGTCACATTATGATATTTCATATATTGTTATCTAGAAGTTTTTATGATTATGTAACATTAGATTAAGCTCTGTACTACAGATACTCCTTATCTAACACCTAGGGTTCTGTTCCTGAGACTAGATCATTAAACAAATTGGTCACTAAATGAGGAGCTGTATAAATACATGCATTAGAATATTCAGAACAAAGAAATGGTCAAAGAAAACTCCACCTTGGTGACTTTGCTTTTACTCGCTTAACTCTTACATGCAAAACAGTAATGTATAACTGAACATATGATGCTGCTTCTCACATTTCTGTGTTGTAAATCTGCATGTAGGTCATGAGTTTTAGAGGTGAATAGTGCATCTCGAGGGTAAATCCAAGCAGTCATTAAACGAGTAGGTTGTCAAGTGAGAAACAGCTGAGCTCAAGTGGTGCTTTTCTAAGGTGTGTAGTGAAGGCAGAACCGGGACATTCCAGCACATTAAGTGAGCTCATTAGCTCATCATGCTATCTATCCTTGCAGAAGTTCTGTTCAGGAAAAAAGAAAAAGAACAATAGAAATGATACAGAAATTAATCCATTAAAAAATGGGTGTTCTTGAAACTCAAATTTTGAAAAGCCTGGAAGGAGCTGGTGAAAATATTTAGGTATTAGGGAGTCTTGGAGGAATATATCTTCTTATGTGGCCTTATAAAATCTAGCAAAGTATTTCTATTGGAATAAACTTGACCATTATTTCTTTTCTTAAGTCAGCCTGTGCTATCCAGTTCAACTATTATGTCTAAGACTTTACTTTGTATGTGGCTACTGGAGACTACAGATGGATTTCATTGACTTCCAACATGATAATGTTCACACACACACACACACACACATTGAACATTCACTAAGCTGAACTTTACATAAATCTGATTTCATAATGCCCCTATTAGGTACCTCTGTAGGTATATATTATCATGATCCTCATTTTATAGTAGAGAAAACTATGGAATAGACAAGTTAGTAGCTTGTCCAAGATCACAAAGCTGGTGTCAGGATTTGAAATCAGTGAGAAAGTCTTTTCTTAATCACTGCTTTACCTTATGAGAACTGCTTAAAGAAATTACCTTCTGCCGGGTGTGGTGGCTCACGCCTGTCATCCCAGCACTCGGGAGGCAGAGACAGGAGGATTGCTGAGTTCGAGGCTTGCCTGGACTACATAATGAGCTGAGGGCTAGCCTGAACTACAAAGTGAGACCCTGTCTCAAAAAAAAAAAAAAAAAAAAAAAAGAAATTACCTTCTAGTACAGTAGAAAATAGGTGCCTGATTTTCATGCAATAGGAATAACACGGTCAAAGAATTATTCAAAAAATGTAGGAGTGATATAGAAATGTGGCTGTGAATGTTTATTGTGGGGCTGATCTTGGATGAAGAGTGCACAGAAAGCATGACAACTTGGCAAAATACTGAGGGCAAAGGAGGGGCTTTCCGTTCACGACTCGGGAAAGAGGAGGTGAATGCAGCAGACCTGACCCTGCAACCTGAGTTTGTGCAATTGCAAGTTATTCAGTCATGATAGATTCTGAATGGAGCAAAAGTCAGTGGAGAGGGTAATGACGAGATTGGCACCAATGAAGAAAGCCGTCTTTTCCGAAAGTCAGTGGCTTGAATTGTCAAAAGGTTGTTAATCAACTAGGTTGCCTAGATGGACAGCTGTGTAACTGGCAGATGTGCTGGGAGGAAACTGGTTAGGTGCCAGGCCCCGACTGTCATCAGGCACAGTATCAGCTCTGGGCACTTCCTTTAGAGAGTGCGAGAGCAAGGGCTGCTGGGGAAGATAGTGCTTTTGAATCAAGTCTGTACAATTACTGGATGAGTCACCTGATGACGTTTCATATATCTTTCTTGTCTAGAATTTTTTAAGTGCAAATTTGAATATGCACATGTTTTGTTGTTGTTTTTTGTTTTGTTTTTGAGACAGGGTCTCGCTTTGTAGTTCAGGCTGGCCCTGAGCTCACTATGTAGCCCAGGCAAGCCTCCACGAACTCAGCAATCCTCCTGCCTCTGCCTCCCGAGTGCTGGGCTGACAGGCGTGAGCCACCACACCTGGCACTGTGGTATGTGGTATTGATGGCTGGTGGGCGTAAGTCTCCATGCTCAGCATTGTATGTGGTTACCGGAGATCGAACTCAGGACCTTGTGCTTGCGAGGCAGGCGCCGGAGCCACTGAGCTAAATCTCCGGCCCAATATGCACATGTTTTAATCATTGACCCAGACTGGCCTATTTTGGGGCATATATATACTCCGGGGAACCAGTTTTAAAAATCAAACAGCCTCTTCCTATTGCTTTAAGCTTCAGAGCTGTCTAGAGAAAGAGAGTACTGCGCGCAGATGCTTCCGGCTCTGCTTGCACAGTCAGGGTCAGGGACGCGGGAGGAGGAGCCAGGGAGAGCGAGGAGCAGTGATCACCTATTTGGCAACATGCCTCACTCCTCTGAAGACCAATCATTCTTTCACTGCTGTTAATGCTGATTGTACAGAAAATTGCACGACACTTCGCTTTGATTTGGCCAATTGAAATGCCCTTTTAGGAAACAAGTGGCATTACCAAATTGATCAATTCCTGGATCAATGGAAATCTGAGAGTTCTTTCGCTGTAGAGAATGGGGCTATCATTTCTGTGTAGTCAATTAGCAGGAGTGATATGAAAACCTCCAGTTCTGCGACAGGAAGTGAGTTGGCTTTGCGTGATTATTAAGCAGTTTTGTCACGTGGCCCTTGCTCCGTGGAGTTAGAAGCATTAAGGTTTGAAGCCTGCCCATGCTCACTGTACACAGCATCTGTCATTCTCTCTGTCTTTATTGCTATTCATATTGAGGTCAATTATGAGCTGCTGTTTAATGTCACCATGAAATTGTTCAATTATTTCCTCTCAGCATCTAAGCAGCTATCCTCAAAGGGGTTTAGGAGAAGTGGTATTAATATGGAGGAATTCTGTGGAAGGCAATAGCACTTGATGGCTCTCCTTTTGTGTTTTACCTCTTCTCAATTATGAGATCCAAAATGCTTGGTAAGTTGCTAATGAATAGCTCAGTATCCAATCTTCTCTGTGGTGATATTGGGAAAGATAGATATACTTACTTCCCTTGGTGGTAAAATCATGATTAAAGAAGAGAGGCTGCTATCACTGCCACTTTTTCCATAACCCTCCTATCTGTATTCATCCAGCACCACAAAGACTTGTTTGGGTGTCCCTAAAGGAGGAACAACTAAGTTCATTTTCTCTTTCCACTTTCATTTTAGCGTGGAAGGACGTGGAGAGAGGAGCAAACTTTTTCAGCAAATCACAAGAATCTATATAGTGTCAGTGTTTATCTGTTTGCGGTTCACAAATAAAATGTCCTTGGACCTCTGTTAATATTGTCATGATCTGTGGGAAGATACACTGAGGAGTATTTAAAAAAAACCACGTCCCTGTTGTTTGCCTAACATTTCCTCTTGCAGTTACTTCTTTTTCCTCTGTAGCCAAATAGAGTTTTCTTGAGGTCAGGCCAGTTGCTTCTGATCATCTGGGGCCTGCTCTTGACTCCGGAATTCAGTTAAGTCTTCACCAATACAAAGTCAGCCGATTGTCTTTGACATACTCCACTTCCTTCCTTTGGCATCGGAGCCATCATCTGCAAGACAATGTGCTGCTCTCGGTAGGAGGAGGAGCGTAACCGGGCGGGCGACCCGGCCAGGGGTTGTGTTTTCAAGGAAGTGTAGAGCGACGGAGGCGGTGAATGTGGAAACAGTGAGCAGCATTCGCGGTTACAAGAAGACATAGCAGAAGGTTCCCGAGGACGGTTCCCGGAAACAGTTCTCGTACAGACGACTTCACGTGAAGGGGGTTATGGAGCCGAAGCGTGGGGACGAGCAGGATTGCTCAGGGCAGCCTGTCCCGTCTCTTCACCTGGCCCCTCACTTCTGTCTCTAGCCCTCGGGCTCCCTTTCCTCTTGTTGTCCCCTTTCCACTCTCATTTAGTAAAACCTCACTCTCCACATTGCTGCAGCAGTGAGCTTGGCGCTTCCTTCCCAAGTTTCATTCCGTCTCCCTCGCCTGATAAGCCCCTCAGCCCTCCAGCGCGCCTAGAGGGGCCCGGAGTCCTGGCTGGGGGTGAGAGCTGTGCTCTGATCTGAGGCACCCGCCCCTGTGACACTTCCACGGCTTCCGCTCTGTAACGCGGGACTCTTCGTTAAGTGTGTACTTCTACCTGTTTATCGGTCTGCCTTTCTCCAGCATCTCTCCGGCACTGAGTTCGGGCCCTTCCATCTCTGCTGCAGCGAGCTTGGCCGACGCTCCGGGACCGCAGGCTCCGCTGAGTGGGGCCGGTTCCCGATGTTGCTTGAACGCTCACACCTCATCGTGCCCGTGTTGGCTTCACGTGGCTGTCCTCGTGTCTTTTGGGAGACTGTTGATGTCAGTTAACAAGTGGAATCAGAGCTTTATCAATTATGTATCTTTCAGTCATATTAATACCCAGAGAGGTTAATTTTGAAGGGAGAACCTGAAATCTGAGAGGACGTGGGAGTGAGATATGTCTGCGGAGCGTATCCGTAGCTGAGAGGTTGGAGACAACCCCCCCTTTAAAGGAAACGGTTATGTGCATCACATGTATTTACGTGAGTTTGTTTCAGACGAAAAGTTGGGTTAATTCTCTATTCATTTGGGAAATAGTTATGGAAAAAGGCTTACTAATCCCTTCTTTGTTTTGAAGCCTCTTGCTCTTTTTTCTTTTCTGTTAACTTTTATTTATTTATTTTTTAAAAATCGAATTCTTTATTGGTACAATTTATATACATCTCACAATCACACATAACACTGGGGAATTTGTACCAATATATGACCCAAGTTAATTCTCATTTTTACCCATATCCCCACCCACCCACCCACTCCTCCCCACCCCCTACAGACATGCTCCTTGTTTTCTGTTAACTTTGAGCAGATCTTGGGAAACTCCTACCGAAGACAGAGGAGACCACGTAGACACCAGCGTGCGGAACCTGAATCCAGCTTGGAGTACTTTGCAGGTCTCTGTTTGTATCTCATTGTGCTTCACGTCATCGAGCGCCTGACTCACTTGGCTTCTCGTGGCGCCGGCTTTCCTTTCAGATCTCTGTGTCCTGACCTGGCAGCCGGCTCCAGCTCGGACACGTGGTCCACTCACGTGCCTCATCTCTGTTCTGCACACGTGTGAGAAGCCGTCCTCCCATCAGAGCCAGCGCAGGACCCCTGCTGGCAGGACCCGCATCATCTTCCGGGCCCTGAGCGTCCAGGGCAGCTGGGTAGATCAGGCACTGATGCTCAGGGAGAAGAGTAGGCTGTGTCTCACTTAAACCAAACGCCCGTAAATCTTAAGCTGCAGGCTACTTGTCTTCATTGAGCTTCTTTCTTTTCTACTTGTGTTTGACCTTTGGTTTGAGAAGAATATTCAAATTATTTCATAATACAAATGGTCTGTTCTGTTCTATACAGAAAACTTCATACAAATGCAAATGTTGCTTATAAAGCAAAACATATAAAAGTGTATGTATGCATGTGTCTTCCCTGCTGGTGTCTAAACACTTCCTTATTGAAATTCATGCAATTTGTTACTATTATTCTTCCTTTTCGGCTGTTCTATTTTTTTTTTTCTTTTTGAGACAGGGTCTCACTTTGCAGTTCAGGCTGTCCCTGAGCTCACTATGTAGCCCAGGCAAGCCTCGAAGTCAGCAATCCTCCTGTCTCTGCCTCCCGAGTGCTGGGATGACAGGCGTGAGCACCACGCCCAGCTTGGCCATTCTATTTTTAAATTGAATTCTTCACTGGTACATTTTATATACAGCTCACAATCACACTCAACACTGGGGAATTTGTACCAGTATAGGATACAAGTTAATTTTCATTTTTTACCCATAACCCTACTCACCCCAGCCCCCCACCCCTTATATACATGCTATTTCTTTTTCTTTACAAATCATATTTATTCTTTCCCCTCATTACGTTCCCCTACCACATTCCCTTTGAATATTTCCTATTTTACAAAATCTATCATACGTTCTAGAACTCATTTACATCTATAGGTTCTCATACCAGAGAAAAGATATGGTATTTACATATCTGTGATCTATTTATTTCATTAGTGTGTCCTCAAGGTGTATCCATTTGCACATAAATAAATGAAACTAGTCATTCTTTATGGCAGAGTAATATTCCATTTTATAGAAAAAGCATATCTTCTTTATCCAGTCGCCAGTCGATGGGGATGTGGGTTGTTTACAAGACCGGGCTATCACAGAACTGAGTTGCTATGAACATGGGTGTACATATGACTTTACAATATGATTCTTTGAGTTCCTTTGCTTATATTCCTAGCAGGAGGATAGCAGGGTCAAATGAGACCTCTAATCGTAGTTTTCTGAGGAATTTCCACACTGATCTCCACAGTGGTTATACCAGTGTACAGTCCCATCAACAGTGGAGAAGGGTTAGTTATTTTAAAATCCCTTTTCAGAAAGTCATAAAATTCATTTAGCAGATGAATTTTAGTCTATTACAGTGTTAGGTCATAGGATAACTAGAATGAGATGTAAAAAGAAAGTGTTGCTTATTGTTTCTAAATCACTTCTTAGTATATCAAAGGAAAAGACCTCAAATAAGAAAAAGCAACTGAACTGGTGTGCTGAGACCTTGAAGCTGTTGAAGTTTTGGTGCTTTGTGTCTATTCTTCAGGATGACTTTTCCAGGTGGTCCCTGTTTTCCTCTTCTCTGTTTGAAGAGGAAATAATACTGTTCCAGGACAGGCAAAGTATGGAGGTCCTTGTGCCTGTCAATGCTATGTCTGCATTGCCTTCTTTTAAAACGCAGACATCCCTGAAGAGGAGCTTCTTACTCAGCATACAGCACTGCCGGACCAATTCCTTAAGGCACAGAAGTCAGTGCACTGTCTTAATTATTTATTGCCTGCTGCTCTATGATGGGAAACCCCTTCCCTTCCCAGCTTTGTGATCCAGTGGCTCTTATTCCTGTAACTTAAGGAGTCAGAGTGTTATTCTTGGACCAGATTGCAGGTTATTCGGGAAAGTGCCATCACTGCCTGTGGCTGCTGGAAATATTTGGCTTGAGATCCATTTCAGTAAAAGTCCTGACCAAAGGCCAATGGCCACATTTTGCCTAAATCAATACTGAAAGTTAAATACTTATATAGATTTAGAAATTTATTTTTGCTTCCAATCTTTTCATGCAACAGAGCCAATACATAGTGCATTTACTAGTGGTGGACATGGTATATCAGAATAGTACATAACTTATTTTTTTTTCTTTTTTGATTTTTGAGACAGGGTCTCACTTTGTAGTTCAGGCCGGCCCTGAGCTCACTATGGTGCCCAGGCAAGCTGCCACGAACTCAGCAATCCTCCTGTCTCTGCCTCCCGAGTGCTGGGATTAAAGGCGTGAGCCACCACGTCCGGCATTTACATAACTTATTTTTTAAAACACAAACACTTACTGTGTTTATTGGGAAAACATTAAGACAATACCAATAGATAGAGATGATGTGCTTTTTAAAAAATGCCATGTTTATTAACATATTGAAGAATATTCTTTTGGTTATTTCTCTATATTTAAAATGCAAATGGTCCATAAGTAGATTCCAAAAGTTTCTTTCTTTTTATATCAGGCATATAATCATATAACTCTTTGACTAAGAGATGTTTAATTTTTCTAGTGCTTACAGAATAAACTCAGGCTCCTTGGTTTGATGTTTAAGACCCTTCATGGCTCTTGGACAGACGTCTCTACAAAATTCCCTTCATGCTCTGTTCTCTGTTTGAATCGGTGGTGGTTTGAGCACTTGATTCTTCTGTCTTCAATACCCTTCTCCTATCATCACATTGGTAAAGCTGTTCAAATCCTTCTTGCTTCAGTTTTTTTCTGATTTAGAATCAGTCTTGTTGGTGTCTTTCAATGATCTGACTTATTTCCTTCTTAAACCTACTCTTCAGTTGGCTTTACCTCTGTGTTTGCATACCTGATTGTCCTAGAATATTTTGTCTGGAGGGAGAAGACTATAATTCTCATAACATTTTATGATGTCTTTTTTACTGTCAATTCCCATCACTGTAGTCTGTGTAGGGGCAAGGTCTCCCTTCCTCGCTATCATACCTTGTTCTTATTTGTTGGAGATGTAATTGTACAGATTTGATAGCTCTGCCACTTTAACTCTGTCTCATTCAACTCCTAGCATGGATCCTAAAGGATGATAAAGTCTAAGAGAAATTAGTTGGATTGAATTTTTATTGACTATAAATAATAAACCTTCATGGGTCAAATGGAAAAGGCTATGACTTGTCTAAATCCTTTGGAACATTTTCAAAGGCAGTAGCTCACTCTTTTGAAACTTATCCAGTAACATAAAGCACTTGGAATCAGATACAGTCAGTAAATATTATTCCAGGCAGCAATGTGTATTACAGGGTGTTCTTAGTGACCTCCACAGCCACTGTGACCCTCTGAAACATTATTGCTTTTACTAATTTTGTTTTTTGTTCAGCCGGCCACATGGTTATTAAGTTTGGATCAATAACTGTGTCATTGCATCATTCGAAGCAGAGTGCCACCCAGTTACTTAAGAAGACCACGAATTCTGCTTCGATCACTTTGGGTTTTATTAGTCATCATTACCCTTTGTTTAGGGCTCTCACAACTAATGTTGGTTTTTTTTTCAGCTTCTACTTAAAATGCTTAGAATAGTCTTTCCAAAAAGAAAAGTCTCCTTTTGAACAGAAATGATTTCACATTTTGGGTTTCTAAGTGACATTGAAAGGTACATACGTTTTCTACTCTTTCTAGGATTTTAATGGGACCAAAGTACACTCTATCTCACAGTGCGATCTTCTCCATCATTAGTTTTAGAAAAAATAATGTCCAGTTATGATTTTGTTTCATTTATTTACCATTCTTGCCTTATTTACTTTTTTTTACAAATTAATTGACAATAAGAAAAATCTTCAATTCTGCCCAAAACAGTATCAAAATTCTTACTAAAACCCGTTCTTATGCACCCTTTCAAAAGAATGTTTCTGGTCATTTCTGTTTGGTGGAAAGAAGTAATGAAGTTAATGCTTTTACTGTAGTTTATGTACTAGTTTATGTAGTGCATGTACTTGAGAAAATGAATTGTGGGTCACTCTATCCTTTTTTTGTTTGTTTGTTTTCTGCCTTCAATGCTGGTCATATTTCCAAAGTCAACATGGTGTGCTATTTAACACATTCTAAATTTTATGCAATGAAAAATAGTTTATAAATACTGTGTATTTTAAAAAGTGCCTTGATTTGGCCTATATAACCATTTTTTATATAGATTGTTTTTTAAAGTTATCCTTTAAAATACTTTCTGAGTAACTAGAAATTACTTAACACTGAACCAGACTCAGAGAAATACAAATGGAGTATTTGGTACTGTAATTAAAAAATACACTTTGCTTTACCTGCATTTTTTAATTGTACAGTTCCTATTTTTAATATATGTTTATTTTTCATTTATGCAAAAAACTCCTTTTCTCTTACTAGAATTTTAGTTAGAAATTGACTTATGAGGGTAATTTTGGATAAAATAATTTTCATGTAAATTAAGGTTATGGTTATAATTTTTCCATTGTATTTTAGAATCCCTAGTATTTTGTCACACAATATTCATACCTTATTTACAATTTGTAACTTACATTGGATCCTTTTTTAAAGCAAGATGTTAAAGTTAGATTCTTATATAGTGATACACTATTACTGGCAATAGAAAAACGAAATATAAATCTTTAGATTTGTGACTATCAATTCTTTTCATGTTTGTAGGTAGTCAAATACTAATTAACTGGAGGTCTGTAGCTTTTAATAAGCCTTATCCCACCTACTTACTTCATGTAAGAGAAATATAAAGTACTTTTAAATAATTTGGAAATTTTAATATACTTGTCCTTTTTTAGCTATTAAATTGAATGCTGACGACTGCCAACTTACATATCACTATTCTCGGAGCCATATACCATATGCCAAATTCATTTCTAAAGCTATGCCCTTGTACTTAAGATTCGAAATAACATTGAGTGAGCTCATTGACATTCATCCATAATTAGCCAGACTCCTAATCGGACTGCGTATGGAATGCCTCAGCTTCAGGGAGAGGGAAATGAAAGGTGAGATAAAAATGCAGCAGAGTGGTGGGGAAACTGGCCCCGTGGAATGCCAGTTGGGGGAATGGCAAAGGCTAATACTCAACAGATGGCCAAGTCCTAAAACCTATAATAGTGGTTGCAGTTATTTTCATTACTGTCATTTGATGACACATACAATAGTGTGAAAAGGCTTGAACTGGGTAATCATAGTAAATATACTCAAAGGAACCAGATGCATTTCAAACAATCAAATGGTGATGGATATTCAGGCTGAGTGCCACTTCTGTACATATTCTAGGTACATTTATTGCCAGGGATTAGAAGCAACATTACTTGTCACAGAGAGGAGCTCCATTTCCCCTTTTAGTAATAACAAGCAGCAAAAATTGACATCTGTTGTAACACTGACAGATTATTTCACATCCCTTATGATTCTGTTTCATTATCATGCATATAAATTTAGTTTGCAGATGTTCAGATTCAGAGATCAAAATACCAATTTTTCCTGCAAAGGAATCGCAATGGATACTGAAAACCTAAGCACTTTTGAAAATAGATAAGTTAAATCTTTCAGAGTAGAGACAATAAAAATCAAATGAGATTAGAAAAAAAGGCATCCAAACGCATCAGAAAAAGGTACGTGGAAGTTTCAGACGATCTTAATATTTGCATGTTCAGCTTAGTAAAAGCATCGTTCTTGATTTTAGTTTCCAGAGACTGTAACACTTTGGAGTATTTTCGCTATTTATTTCAATGCAATGAAATATGAGGCCATTTTTTTTCCCCTTGAAAGACAGAACCTGTCACTCTAGATAATTAATTAGATCACATTTGAATATTCATTATTCTTCCCATGTCTAATAATATGGAAAAATAATTCTTGATGATCTCGCGCAGGTAGCAAATGCCTACAATGACCCCATTAAACATAGAACAACGGACAAGTTTTCCCTTTAAAGTGTTTAACACTCGATTTAACATCACTGTTGGATCTATATAAACCGTATGTTACTTTGCTACATTTAAGAGACGTGGATGGAAGATGAGGAGAGAGGTATCTATATTTTGTAATACAATATAAAATATCTAAGAATACAAAAGTAATTATGTTTTAGGGGAAACTTCTGTTTTTCCCCTCCCCAAGCAACCACAAGCCACGAGCAACTTCAGCTAAAGGAAAGAAACACGAATCACTTATTTTAACAATTTTGTGGCTGCTTCAAAGGCATTGTTAACAATGTGGATATATTTTGCATTTGCCTCTGGGGATTTACCACTCAATATTAAAGCACTTCCCACTGTGACATTTTTAAAACTGTTTCCTCTGCTGAGCTAACAACATAATGGGGCTGAAGAAAACAGTCTGGAACAAGCACGGCATAAAATTCCTGCCAGGACTTGGAAGCGAAGGCATGATTTTTGACCCTCTTTTTGTAACGGGCAAAGACACAGGACTGCTTCCCTCGTGTTCTGCTTTGTCAGAGCTTGTTAAATGAATTAGCTTGGCTCTATTGTAAACCCAAGATGTTTATACAGGGCCCTGGGTTCAAATCTGAGTGTGTCTTATGTCAGTGTATATATTAAACGTGCAAAGCAAGAAGAGACACCGAAGAACACAATCCAGAAAACATCATGGTATACAGTTCATAGAATGTTGTTGTCAAACAGTAAAAACGTGCAGTTTCTTTGCATACTGTAGGATCTTTATTTTGTTTTTCAAGATACAGTTTTCTACCGTGAAAACTAGAGCAGTAAGTTTAACGACTGAATATTTTCTGGTTTTAAATATAATGTGTTCTTAATAAATTTGGTATGCTAAGGATATATTTTGTTGAATACTTTTACTTGGTGGTTTGATCCTAGTCTCTTCTGAGACCAAAAATTTTAAACATGCAGTAACATAATGTAAATAAAGAACTTTGAACCTGAGTAGTGTAAAATCTCATTGGATCATTTTAAATTTAGTAAATAATACTTGATCTCATAATGGACACAAATATTTGTATGTATTATTACTTAAGTGGGTGTTGAAATTTGACATGCTGTGGATGATTTTAGCTTAAATTAGTTAAAAGCACTATTTAATTAAGACCGATGGGGTGGTGAATGCATTCTGTCTTATGTTTTGCTGGGATCGCGTCACTCTATATAGTACTCATTTAGTAGTGACAAATAAAAAAGTCAATAAGCCCCTGTTTTCATCAACTAGACTAATGAACTTCATTAGTTGATCATGTTATCAGTATAATTACTACTGACCACATTTTGCCCTTGGTTATTAACACAACAGACTTCTGCAACTTAGGTGCACTGCCTGGGAAGAAAATAATTCAGTGTAACTCTGCAAAATACCTTTGGCTCTTTTCTTTGTCAACTCATCATCACGTTTCTTAGAAGTACTTAGACCATCTATTATATGCTGTTATGATGGTTTCAGACTCAGGATCGACAGTATTTCCCAGGTGCTTTGTTTTGTCAGAGCTGTTGGGTTGGTTATAGCTTTATGGCCTATGTTGGGAATTGACTGAAAAGAGATGTTGAGATACTTCTTGATACCTGTGGATCTCATCTTCTAAGATGTAACTTTTCTGGATGTAAACTGAGAAGAAGCTACACGGGCGAGGGTACACACTGAGACCAAGATGACCGTTGTGCTTATTGGAGAAGAGATACAGACACAGGCAGAGTGCGTGTCAGTGCAGAAGCAGTGGTGGGAAGGATGCAGCTAGAGAGCACGAAAGGCCAGAGACTGGGGGCACCTGGCAGCAAGAGGTGCAGAAACGTTGTGTCCAGAGTCTTAGAAGGAGCAGGACTCTGCGGACTGGCCGCTGAATTTGAACTCCTAGCATCTCAGCCTTGTTGCAATCACTCAGCCTTGTTGCAATCATCCATGAAAATTGATACAGGTTTCTCACTTGAGCTGTTAACCATAATGGATTCACTCACTGCTAGTAAGGAGGATTGTTCAGCAGATCTCAGGGATAAATCAAAGACTCAAAATTCCAAGTGGTGTTCATTAAGAAAAACTTAAAATTCAGTGAGATTTGTATTAGAAAAACAAGAGTGGGAGCAGAGGCAGAGAATGGAAAAGAAGGGGAAATAGAGGGTGTGGACATAAAATATAGAAGTTGAGATAATTTTTCCATGAAAAGAGCTCTTTCTGGGTATTTAATATAGGGTAATATAGGGTGTAAAGGGGGCCGGAGGGTTAGCTCAGCGGTTCTGGTGCCTGCCTTGCCAGTGCAAGGTCCTGAGTTCGATCCCCAATAACCACATACAATGCTGGGCATGGAGACTCACGCCCACCAACAATCAATACCACATACCACAGTGCCGGGCGTGGTGGCTCACGCCTGTAATCCCAGCACTCGGGAGGCAGAGACAGGAGGATTGCTGAGTTCGTGGCGGCTTGCCTGGGCAACATAGTGGGCTCAGGGCCAGCCTGAACTACAACTCGAGACCCTGTCTCAAAAAAAAAAAAAAAGGTATAAAGGCATGGTCTCTTTGATACTCCTTTTTTTGTTTTCATTCATTATGTATTGTTAGTAGTAGAAAATAAAAATACCATCACAATTTTCAGATAAAATGAACACAAAAGAAGAAATTTGCTTTGGATGTGACATGAATGAGAAATGATTTTATCATTTTCATTTTATATATATATATATATATATATATAAATTTAAAGAGTCATGAAATGTGTGTTGACAGTTACATTAGAGAGCTTTAGATTCCACTTGAAACTTACTTGCATAAGTAGGCAGAACATTAGAATGAGAATATATATATTAGATTAATATATTAATTAAATTACATATATGTATATAGATTAAATTACATATATATGTGATATATATATATAAATATATATATATGTAATTTAATTAGTCATGCTGGGTCCAAAGACGTAATTCAGTATTTGTTACCATTGTACAAGTAGTGGATGTCTATTAACCATTTTATTTAAGCCACAAAAAGCTTAGAAACCCAACACATGAAACCAACCATAGAACTGTATGTATGTATGTATGTATGTATGTATGTATGTATGTATGTATGTATCTTTCCTCTTCTACTCCAAAGACTACAAGCATGAAGTTTGCAGTCCAGTCCTTGTGGATGAAGAGTTAACAGCCAGTAGAAAGAGTGGCCATGAAGGCAGAAGAAAGAGAAATGCAGCCTAAACTAACTTGTAGGCTTGTCTGAAGCAACAAGAGGAATTCTTCAAGAGATCTTGTGAGGCAAAAAGAGCTGAAACCTGGGACTAGGACTAAGGTGTCATTTTCCATTCTCTTTAAAAGGGGTTAACAACAGAAAGGTGTCTTTTGATACAAAGTATATTACGATTGATGACTTTCAGGATAGTCACCATGAAGCTAATTACAATACCTTGAAGGAAAACCCCTGTCACTTGCATATTCTCCATTGCATCCTGAATTTTATTGACCTCATAATTTAAAGTGAGAAAAGAATCATCTTGACATAGTACAACTTCAGCATACTTTCCCATGCTCTCAGACCTATTTTTTCCTATTAATTTCAACATAACAGACTGATCTTTGCCATTCTAGGAGAGGAATACCTATGTTTACCTTATGCTACATAAGAGAAAAGAATTTTGCTGTTAAATGACTGAGGATGATTATTTTTTCTGGTCTTTCAAATCCCACAGTGATGAAGGCATTGGATTATTAGAATGTACTGGCTTGATTTAGGGGTACTGCTGTTGGGCATGGTCAGAATTTTGAACCTTAATTTTGATTTATTTGCTTGGTACAATGAGAGCTGCAAAGAATTCCTAACAATTTATTTTAAATGAAAAATTGCTAAGAGAATTATCTACACTTTTTAATCTCCTTGAGATATTTGTTTTTCAATTTCACATTTGCCCAAGAGTATTAAGACAGACAACTCCAATGTAAGGAAGTGGTAAATATTTCCCTTTGAACTTTCTAACAAGTAGAGCTCTTTACATAGCATAGCATGCATGGGAAACCCAAGAGCTCTCTAAAGTGCAACAGTGTTGAGTTAGCTAGGAGTTTGCACTTCCATGTCGTTTCATGTATCTATCACCATTCTTATTTTGTCTTTTCATTTCATTATGCTGCCTTGAAATATTCATTTCCATGATTTCATCACTCACAACCTGTTCAAGGAGCACAATGCTCTGTTGATTTCAACAGTTTTATTGAAATGTCGGCAAGTATCTACAAATCGTTTGATGGGTTCTGTGAAGTCTCCTCTTAGCCTGTTCTTCACCAACAACGAACTATTGGCTTGTCAATTGCTTGTGTTTACCTTTAGCTTAAATGACTGCATCTTTAGAAAGTGTTTTTGAAAGTAAAAGTATTACGTGGAAAAGAAAGCCATTCCATGCTTACTTGCAAGAGATAAAGCTTCTGAAGAAACGAATGCAAAACAAGATAACTCGAGAGAAGAGGAGAGAGCGGTGAATTTTCTTGGTGGATTAAGACTGGCAGCGATCAGGTGAAGCTCTCCAGGTGAAGGATCCTGGGTCTCCAGGATCAGTTTGGCCACGTGAAGAAAGGCACTGAAGATGGAAAGGAAAACCCCAAGACTGTCCTGTGTTCCTCTGCTCTGCAGTCAGTGAACTCTTCAGCCACACCGAGCAAGTATGTTTTCAGTAATTCAAAAAAGACCTCTTGGTCAGATGGAATCTGTCATTTTTGCTGAATTTGGAAGAAACTCACGGTGGAGCGGTGCTGGGAACCGGATGGGCTCGTAAGTGCATCTCACCATCGCAGGCACCTGCTTCTCAGCAGGGTTCCGTCGCTGGTCGCCGGTCCTCGAAAAACATGGACAGTTACCGGCAAAGCTTGAGGCAGCTCATTTATTGTGCCCAGAATTCCCAGTAGTCATGATGAAACTCTGGAAGGAAATGCTATTTCAGAATAAGCCTCATACAGTTATGAACATATTATGAATTTCTAGGACAGTAAAAATAATATCAAGAGCCTGGAATATAGTAGAAATGATATTGGGGGCTAGAATAATATAAAGTTCAGAGGATTCAGTGTTTGGGCTTCTTTTCTCTATTTTCTTTTCTCTTTTTTCTTCCCCTCCTTTCCTTTTTTTCTTATCCTTTCCTTCCTTTCTATTTTCTATTTTCCTCCTTCCTGTCATTCCTGCTCCTCTCCTTTCTTATTACTTTTTCTTCTTTCTTTCCTTCGGTCGTTGGACTAATGCCATCAGCCAGGTCAGTGACCTTGGGACAATAAGGTCTGTTTCTGTCAATCCGTGCTTCTTCCTCACTCTCTCAAAAAATATTTCTGAAGAGAACATAGTAGCAGGAGGACTGAGGACTGCAGAGACACTTGGCTTACCTGGAGGTGGTAAGACCATACCAACTCCACTACAGGTGCTCCATAAGGCACGGCTCTGCCCAGGTTTTGCTAAGAATGAGTTAGCAGGCATTCATAGCTCTGTTCTGTTGTTCAACGACATCTTTGGCTCTACTTCTGTTGTAATCTAGAGAGAATACTTAAAATATTCTCTGTTCATATTATGATTTCTTTTGATATCAGAGCACTGTTTATTCTGTAGGCACCCTGTCTTCACAGTATACGGTATTCATGCCTTAACAGTTCCTCCAGGCTGATATCATTAACCTTGCTTTGTAGATAAAGAGAGACACAGAGGTCAGCCATCTTGGCAAATATTTTGTCCACTCACTGCTACTGCTGATATTAGATAAAAGTATTTAAAAATGCAGTCTCACTTTCTTGTTTACCTTAAGTTAGATGTCAAGTAGGCAAGAGATTTTATGCTGCAGTAAAACTTAATTTGGATTTTATCTCAATATATCATAATAAGGGTTCCAGTTAATTGCCAAATTAGCTTTATTTTATTCATCTACATTTATTCAATCACATCTTGATTTCATTGTACTACTACCTTGCATCTTCTCTACTGTTTAGAGTCAGGGGGTTTCTTTCAATTAATTTGCTTTATTATTTTACTTGATTAATTTGAAAAGTAGTTTAAGATATGTACCATCTTTTTGAGCTAAGCTAACTACATTTTAAATGTTGGCAGACTCAGAAACTAAAAAACAAACAACTTTTACACTCAATTCTGTTGTCCAGGGTTTTCTTGGTACATTTCAACAGAGAGAATCTCTATACTCACTTCCATTTGCAAGCATCTGGAGATAAATAATGTGATAATTGTAAGGCGACATGGTTTTATCAAAAACAAATCATGCCAAACTAACTTAATTTCTTTCTTTGATTTCTTAATAAGCTGAACGGGAGCACAGTGGGTATTTTTATTATAGCAAGACAGTCAGTAAAACTTCCTAACATTCTTAAAGGCCTAGGAAAATTGCAGATTAGGTTAAATGAGTGGTAATGTAGGGTGTCTTTGTAAGAAGAAATAAGCAGAGGGGTTTCTGCTACATTTAGGGTAACTGGGTAAATTTTATTTTATTTACTTTGTCCTCCTTAAATATCTTAACCTTTTTATTCTGGTTATATTATTATTATTATTGGTCATGTTTTTAAGAGTTAACTGGCTACAGGGATTTGATTTCAAGTAAAAGCATAATGTATTCCGAAAATGTGGCAAGAATGAAACCTTTAAACAAAAAGTTTAAAAACCTTTTTTTT
>PVIC010003932.1:0-65689 GCA_004025085.1 Thryonomys swinderianus | reverse complement strand
CACTCACTCACTCACTCACTCACTCACTCACCTTTTCATTTTGAGACAGGTTCTTACTAAGGTGCTAGATTACCCAGCCTGGGCTCAACTTGTGATCCTCCTATCTGGGCCTCCCAGAACACTGGAGTTACAGGTGTGGAGCACTACGCCTGGCTTGATTTAGCTAACATTTTTGTGGAGAAAACTAGTATCTCTGAACTAAGGACAGTGATGGTGAACCTTTAGAGCTGTCAGTGATACAAACAGCCCACTGTGGCATGGGTGCCAAAGGTTTGCCACCAGTGGTTTCAAGTAGAATGAGACCTTTGTTGTAGAGTTGGTAGAAGACTGTCTTAAAGTCAGTACTGTTTTTAGACCCCTGGTCCTCGTAGGTGCTTAGCAGAGAGAGTTCCCTTTAGTCCATTTCCTTCACAGCACCATGTTATAAATTCTTTGAATGGCAGTGTGCATTGGTTGTTGGTTTCTGAGACAGCGCTCGCTGTGTGGCCCAGGCTGGCATCGAACTCGTGGGCCCTCCTGGCTCACCGCGTGGCAGCTTTTCTTCGTCCATTCCCAGCAGCAGCGTGTAGTCAGCACTAAGTTGAGTAACTTGGCTTCGTACTTCATGACTGCTGTTGAAGACTAGCCACTGTCACTGACTTACCCTTTTATCATATTTAAGTCTCAAGGACAGTTTGGCCTTTTCTTTATTTTCTTCCACTTTCTAGTCCTCCTCACAAATCATTTTGAAAAATTTCCTACCCATAACCATTTCTGCTAAGAGCCGACAAGCTTCTGGGAAGGGGGTTTTAATGATTTCAGGTTTGCTAAGATTGCGCACCAAAAGCCACTGTTGAAACAAGAGGGAGCAAAGAGGCCTGACCGGGTCTCAGTTGTCTGCAGTGGGGCAGCCTCCTTGGTAGGTGTATCTATTAAATCATCGACACTTTGAAGGTCAGATAAAGATGCGCCAATTAAAGGCAAGGAATTTAAGAGATGAGCTTTGAGGGCTGGGAAGTACCCAAGAGAACGGCGTGGGACGGGCGTGGGACGTGTGCTGGGCTGTGAGTGCAGTCTCTTGGACAGCCCTGGCGCTTGGGGCCTGGCTTGGACTGAGGAGGCGCCCAGCCTGGTATTCTGGGAGAGTTAGAAAGCCTCCCTGCCTTCGTCCAGGGAGCCAAAGTGGAACAAAGGCCCTTTTCTAGTTTTGAAGTTTTCCAGCCAAACTGTATTTCATGTGCCCTAAAGAGGCCTTTAAAGAGGTCCTGGAGCTTTGTTGTATTGTGGTAGATGTCCTGTGTTGTCAGCTTTGATTTTCATGTTGGATGAGCTCGGAGCAAGACCAGACCGGGTTCATTTAGCCTCTCACAGGATGTGACAGTGGGGCAGATGCGTCTGGGGTGCACATAGTGCTGATGAGGTCAGCAGAGAGCCCATCACTCCTCTGCAAACTGGGATGCAAGGGCCGCGACCCCTGCACAGTGGGGCAGAGGAGAATATTGCATCCAACCGGGACAGATGAGCATGTGGGGAGACCCGAGCTCCGAGATAACCAAGGGCCTGGGCTTCACTCAGTTCAGAGGCCCTGGGTTCAGGCTTGTTAAAAAGGTGTGCCAACTACTTGTTACAACTTTGCTTTCAGTTGAGGTAGGGGCCTGTAAGTAGTCCTCTCCTCTGACCCTCACACAGGTTCTCACCTCCAGCTGGCGCTCCCCAGTGTCCTCCTGCTCTCCCTCCGCCTGACCGTCAGCCCTCGCTCTTGAGAAACACCCCTGAGGCTGGAAGGGCACGCAGAGCCCCCTGCTCTGACCCGCCTTTATTTGACATACTTTACTCGAATCTAAGCCTGTGAAACCTTTCAGGGATTGTATATAAACTGGATTTTTTAATTTTTCAATGATTTTTATAAAGCACAGTGTGAGATTCTTCAGTGAGTAAAATAAATCATTTCACTGACTCTAAGGCACTTTTAAAAATGTTTTCACTTTAAAAATTGGGTCACACCTCAGACCCGTGTGCATTCTGAGGCGCTGGTTGTGAGGGAGGAGCCCCACTGACCCTGTCCCGAACCCCAGGTCAGCACCCCAGGTTGCTACAGTTCTTACTATGGAAGCTGGAGGAAGAAGGGGCTGGAGGGTGGTCGGAATCCCCCCCAGAGCAGCAGGGCCTGCCTGGCCAGCCGCCCCTGGCCTCCCGGAAGTTCACTTTGGACTTTGTTAGATTTGTTGAAGTTCATTATGTAGCAGAAGGAAACATATACACTGTGTTCCATAGGTTTTCTGACTGCAATATCAAAAGACTTGTATGTCATTTTCTTCAGCTCTACATGTTATTTTTTAACTACTGCAAAGTATAAAATGTCAAAATTCTTATCTGTTCCTTTATTTTTATAGTACCATGTAAATTATTTTGCATGGCTGAAACTCTCTTAAGTTTCCTGATTTTTCTCCTGAAGTATCTGTTAATAAGTCATAAAAAGTACGAGGTATTTATTAGGCTAGATAATTGATTATTTTTTTTGAGCTTCAGATTTTTCACAGTACAGTAATGGTTTGCATGAGCTGGGCACCAGGCTGTGGGATGCAGTACAGCTGGGAGCAGAGGACCTTGCTGGCTCAGTGGTGTTTGCACCACTCCACGTCCATGAAAAGTTCCCCCTAGAGGTTCAGGTCTCCGAGTGAGGGCTGACGGTCAGGTGAAGAGGAATAGGAGACTTTGGGGAGCGCCAGGTAGAAGTGAGAACCTGTGTGAGGGGTCAGGGGAGAGGAAGCGTGGCTGGACGGAAAGGAAAGTGGCCAGACTGGAGGTGAGCACGGATTTGCAGCCTCCGTGCAGCTCTCTGTGTCCTGGCTGCAGGCGGGCCTGGCACACACGCCCTCCCCTCTTGGGAGCAGCTCCCACTGAATTGCCTGGGCTGGCCTGGAACTTGCTGTCCTCCGGCCTCAGCCTCCTGAGGAGCTGAGATTACAGGCTTACACCATGTTTGGTGGTTTAGCTGTTTGGTCAGACTCTGGGCCACACTAATGCCAAGAGCGTCCGAGGTATTCTTGGGAGAAACTTCGAGTGTGTGTATTTAAAGCCCAAGTTTCACAAAGTGTCATGTATTTGCATATCTCTCTTAGCCACTGAAGGCCCACCAAAGGCATAATTGCACTTTTCTGATGGGCCTCCCTCAGGGGACCCGAGGCGCAGTTCTGCTTGTGGGGTGGCCCCTCTGGGGCTGTGTCCACAGCCGTAGGGCCTCTGTTAGTCTAGGTGTGCCCCTTGCGTGCCCGTCCCAAGTACAGGTTTCCCTGGGGGGGGGTGGTAGCAGGAGAGGAGCCGGGGTATTCCCTGTCTGCCACTGTAACAAAGGGGTGTAGGCCGCATGCATTTGCTGTTAGAAGTCCAGCCAGGCTGGGTAAAACCAGGGGTCCGACCACGGCGCGTTGCTTTGCCTTCCTCACCCGGGAAGCTTGTCGGGACCAGGGAAGGGACGTCACCGGCGCTGCTGCAGTTCTAGTCTCCCGCGAGCCCAACTGAGGGAGGCAGATAAACAAATAGGCGGAAAATGAGATTTGGAGAATAAGCTGATCTTGGCCAGATCGGAGCTGCTCTGAGTAGTCGAGACCCCCCCCCCCAACTGCTTGCCACACCTTTATTTATATACCTTTAATTACAAAACACCCAAGGGCAGGGCGGATGCAGCCAGTAAGTCTTGAAGATCCCTGCGTAGCTTCCTCCAGAGCACCACAGGTGATGGAGCTCCGGACCTGCCCCGGCTGGTCCTCAGGCAGAAAGCCCGGCCCAGTCACAGCCCCAGCCGCGGAACAGAAGCTTTCCCGACAGAGTCCGTGTGGCCCTGGCCCCTGGCCAGCTGCCTCTCGTGTCCACGGCCCCTTTGCTCACTGCCCCTCAACTCCAGGGACCCTCGGAGTCATGTCAGGTCACTGGGCAGTGGCGGATGCCTTTTTTCTATTTGTATTTTACTTTCATCTGTTTTTATGTGCTTATTTTTGTGGTATTTGGTATTGAACCCAGGGCCTTCGTATTGAGCTATTTCCCCACCTTTTTTTTTTTTTTAAGCCAGTCATGCTAAATTGCTGTGGCTGGGTTTGCACTTGGGATCCTCATGCCTCAGCCTCCAGCCCTGCTAGGATTACACATGTAGGCCCCTGTGCATGGCTCTATTTCAAGTCAGTTCAGTAGAAGCATTGATTCCAATCTTCATCTGCGACCTAAATTCTCCTTTGCCGGGGAGCTTCACGTACTTACTGATTCCAGAGATTGGGGTGAGGATAAGCATTTTATAGGCAGCGTGAAAGAATTCCAATTTTTCTTAGTGGCAAGAGAAACCACTTGTGCTTTAAACAAGCAGCAAGAGTTGTGCAGGTGTGACGCTTGCTTTTGCATTCCCAGCCCTCGGGCAGACGGAGCAGCAGGTGGGAGACGACAGCAGCAGCGTGGGTAACACAAGCGGCCATCAGATTTGCTCTTCAGGAACAGCTTGTTTTCTCTGGTGTGGTCATTTGTCTAAAGCGTAGTGTCACGCACTCAGTTGAGGAGGTCATTTCCGGTAGTTGGTTTGGTTTTTTCCACTTGATGCTTAAAAACTGTTTTGCATAATTTTAGATTTGTGGAAGTCTTGCAAAGATGTATAAATCGCAGTCACTTTCATTTTCTCAGCTTTACAGATAACTTACAGACCAGGAAATGAATACACTTGGCAGAACCACTGATTTTTCTTTGAATTTACCAGTTTTTCCACTAATAAAGTAATTATTACGGTGAGTTTTAGGGGTAATTCTTCCTTCACTCCTGCATTTGTTTGGTCTTCTCTAAGGAAGACTTGCGCTGTTAGTCAGCAGTTGTGCTCCTGTGTTAGGAGCTCATGAGTAGTCCCTGTGTCTCTGGGGGGCCCAGCATGTTCCTTCTGTCCCGTCATTCTTACTCGTCATCCCCATCCTTGGGGGAGCTCTGGAGGGTGGTGTCTTATTTCCTCACCCTTTTTCTTCTGAGCATTTGTGTCATTCGGCACCCGAGGGAACTGCCTTTCTCCAGCCCAGTCTGTGCTGCTGCTCCTTCTCTTAGCTCACTGAAGGAACCTCCTCCTGCCTCAGCCTCAGCTCAACCCTAGATAAAGTGTTGAAACAGCATCTTGCTTCTCCCTGAGCTCAGGAAGCTTCTGCCCCTCACCATTGCGTGTGTGTTTGCTGTAGGTGATCAAGAGATGCTCCTTCGGGCTGGAGATTTAGCTCAGAGGTTCCGGCGCCTGCCTCCCAAGCACAGGGTCCTGAGTTGGATCCCCGGTAACCACATACAGTGCTGGGCGTGGTGACTCATGCCTGTCATCCCAGCACTCGGGAGGCAGAGGCAGGAGGATTGCTGAGTTCAAGGCTTGTCTGGGCTACAGAGTGAGCTCAGGGCCAGCCTGAACTACAAAGCGAGACCCTGTCTCAAAAAAAGAAAAAAAAAAGAGATGCTCCTTCGTGCATTGAGAAAGATTCTGGGGCTGAGGGTGTAGGGCAGAGCGCTTCCCTGGCGTGTGTGAGAACTTGTGGTCACAGAGCACTGCAAAACAAAAGTTTCCTGCTGTTCACAGCTTGTTAACTTTCCATCTTGTTTTTATTATGAACATTTCTGGATGATGGTGCACATACACCTATAACTTCAGCATTTGGAAGGCTGAGGCAGGAAGATTGCTGCAAGTTTGAGGCCAGCGTGCTGGGCTACATAATGAATTCAAGGCCAGCCTGAAACACATAGTGAGTCCCTGACTCCAAACAAAAAAAACTAGAATGAATACTGAGTTTTGTCTAATGCATGTTCTGTGCAGATATTATATAGCTTTCCTGAGTGTGAACGTAGCATGTTACATCGAATGTGTTTCAGGTGTTGAAGTAGCACCTTGCATTTCTGGGGTGATATACGTGTCATATTCTATGTGCTCATATTTTTCACAGAACAGCTTGTCACTACATAAGTACTCCCCAAGTCAGCCCTTGTACTTCAGTACTGTTAAAGAGCTTCAGGGGTTACCCTTCTCATCCAGACTGTGCATTTTCAACACATTAGGGTTTTTCACCATATTCCATAGGACATCCTTAAGCAAAACTGGCTTTTGTCTGAGTGCATGGTGGCATGGAAAGGGAAATTCTCACTGCTGTGGGAGCCCACGCCTCAGCCTTTGCAGCAGACTGGCATTGTGGCTCTTGTCTCTTCTTTAGTGCCAGTGTCCAGCAGTGAGGAAGGCAGGCACAGGCCCACAGTGCCACTGAGCAGGCAGGCACCCCCCAGCCTGGTAGAGGTGACAGTCCGTGTCTGGGAGCTGAAGGACAGGGACGGTTGTACTGAAGGAAGTGGTTTCCTGCACCAGAATCACATCACATGGCCTGTGGGTCAGATTGTAATGGGCGTTAAATTGGAAGTACAGTCACATAGCTCATGTTGGTCCAGTAAGACAGAGCGGGTGTAGCTCAGGCACCTGCATGCAGGAGAGCAGCCCTTCTGGAGAACAGAGTGTGTTGGAGCCCTGTTCGTCCTTCTGCATGTTTGTTGTGTTGTCCAGGCTGATCACACTGGATCACACCAGTTCAGACAGTTCTGCGCTGGCTGCGGGCCTGGCCACCCTTCCTCACCAGCTCTGCCCTGGCCTGCTGCAGGCCTGGTTTGCTCCTCTGCTCTGACTGTGCCCCGGGCCTGGTCCCTAGCTGCCACCATTCTCTGCCTATCTTAGCAATCTGCAGCACCTTCAGGGAAACAGTTTCACCTGTGGGTTCTGTACTTTTGTGACTTTTCTTCTCCAGTGTATATTCTTGTTGCCTTTGTCAAAAGTTGGTGGCGGAGCTGGAGATTTAGCTTAGTGGTTCTGGTACCTGCGAGCAAGCACAAGGTCCTGAGTTCACTCTTCGGTAATCACATACCACAGTGCCAGGCGTGGTGGATCACACTTGTAATCCCAGCACTTGGAAGGCAGAGGCAGGAGGATTGCTGAGTTCGAGGCTTGCCTGGGCTACATGGTGAGCTCAGGGCCAGCCTGAACTACAAAGCGAGACCCTGTCTCAAAAAACAAAAACAAAAACAAAAAAATGATGATAGAAAGGTGCTCAGGTTACAATAGACAAAGAATTCGTGTGAAGTATACCCCCTTCTCCTTTACTGAGGTAGCCATAAGTGTGCTAAATACAATTACTATTGGCTGGGCCTGAAAATGTTGAGAGCAGTTAGCTAAAGCCTGTGGAGGACTTTTCTGATCATTTTCTGTACCCTTTCTCAGTCGCAAAAAGCAGGTGCATTTAATGAGCCCCGGGACTCAGCTGAGATTATCCCTGTTAATTTATTTGGTGCTGGGGACTGAACCCAGGGCCTTCCCACTGTCCTGCATTCTCAGCCCTTTGTTACTGTTCTGAGACTGGGTGTCCCTAAGTTGTGAAGTTGTCCAGGCTGTGCTCAAACTTGAAGTCCTCCCGCCACATCCTCCCAGAGAGCTGTGGGCGTAGCCCCATGCCCCAGGCCTGATCTGGATGACTCCAACTTTGTTAGCGCCAGAGTGCTGTCCTCAGGAGTCAGTGAACTGACACCTTCTTCCCTCTAGGCCGTCTCGGGGGAGCCTTGTCGCAGCCCAGTATCCCTGATGCTCAGTGAACACATGGGGGAGACCTGAGGGCCACACTCAGGCCTGTTTCCCGGGCCCAGGCAGGGGCTCGGCCACCAGGGCTCGGTGAGACATGCAGGTCCTGTTGGTGGCTGTGGATCTGAGTTCAGAGATGCGTTCTGGGCCTTCAGAGCCTTCACTAAGACATACATGCAGCTTTTCAGAACTGTAATCTACACATTACTTATTTTCTCCTCAAAATTTGTGCCCATGTCCATTTTAGATGTATTCAAATGTGCCAATAATAAATGATGCAAAATCATTTTGAATCCAAAGAAAGATGGCAGTTTCAATAATTACTGCAAAAGAATCACCTTCAAATAAGTTAACTATGTACAAACATGTGCCGTGTGGTGTGGTGGCTCATGCCTGTAGTTTCAGTGCTTGAAGACTGAGCAAGGCAGGAGGATTACCGTGAGTTCAAGGCCAACCAAACTGCATAGTGTCAAGCAAACAAAAAGTGCAGAACCCTGTGTCGTCACCGTCAGGGAAACCCTTCCTCCCTGGTGGGGTTAGGAGGCTGCAGAGAGCCTCTTACAGAAGGTGATGGGGAAGAGGGAAGCAGGTGCACTAGCAAAGGTCGCGAGGGGAGCTGTGGGCGCAAAGGCTCTGTGAGGAGAGCGGCCCCTGCCAGGCGGTAGGTCTGGGGCCTGAAGGGAGACAGGCTGCCCTGGAGGGCTCGCGGGGCCCCCGGCACACTGCTGCGCCGCTGAGCTCGTTCACAGTGGGTTCTGTGGGGACAGTGGACAAAGCAAGATGTCAGTCATTTTCCAATACTGAGTCCTGTTTAAGCAACATACATCTGTCCCTTTTGTAAATTGTATTGAAAGATGCTCCTCCATGAACGATGAGGTCACGGTCCAGTGAATCCACCTGAAATTCAAAGTAGCAAAAGCCTTTATTACACCTGATCTACAAACCGGGTCTGGCGTGGCCTGGCCCCGAGCTCTGGTCCGCAGGGCTTAGGCCCAGACCCCCCCCCCCCCAGCAGTAAAACAGAGTGTGCCTCGGGTGTGTGAACACCGCGTGTGGGCTGTGTGCGCTGCCCGGACCGCCACCCTGGCTGCTGCTCTGTGCAGCCCACGAGGACCAGGGTCCTGCTGGGATTCATTCTCTCGCCTCGCGCAGTGCAGCACAGAGCCCTGAGGAGGGGCCGTCTGTTTGCAGGCAGACTAGGGTACTAAGGACCGAAGAGCCCGCCCCGGAGGTGAGCAGTGTCCCCACCCTGCCACCCGGACGCAGGTCCAGCAGATCCGTGTCCTCTCCGATGAGCTGAGAACTGCAAAGGTTGCCCTGGTGGGTCTCAGCAGGGGCGGCCTCCGTGCTGCCTCGAGGGCAGGGGCTCAGGGCAGACTCGGATGCTGATTTCATTTCCAGTTTGTGCGGCCTGGGTGGACTGAGTCAGGTCCAGGCCGATGCTGACCTGGACTCTCTGGGCAAGTCGTGCGGTGCAGTTTCGGAGACTGAAGTGAAGCAAGCAAACCTGTCCGTTCATATCCTGTGTTTAAAGAAGGGAGAGGAGAACATCTCACCGTTCCTGCCAGCTCAGGGGACAATTCCTGGTACTTGTGCCTTCGAAGGGATTTGGTGCAGGTCAGCTGACTATCCAGAATACCTGTAAGAAAAGTTAACTATAAGTAAGGTAATGTTGTGTGAGTTGTGGTTTTCTGTACAGTTCTTGGAATGTTTGAAGTGGGAGTGTTAGTCTCTGCCATAGCTCGACAGTAAGGTAGATTTGTGTTGTCTGTGGACTCCGTGCGGCACACCCCACGTGTATGTGATGTGTGTGTGAGTCATGGTCTCACAACACCAAGATTGGGAGAGTTTTATGGGACAAAAAAATAGCTCGCTGGTCTCTGGGAGGCCCCGCATTGGGAGCATTCTGTGTGTCTGTCTTCAGCATGAGGGTGAGGTTACAGCTTGTCCTGATCCGAGCGGGGGTGAGGTGCACGGCGAGCATCACTGTCCTCTGCTCAGCCCTGGGAAAGGGTGCGCAGATGGGCCCCGGCATGCTGGTCATCGCCTGTGTCCGCCGCCTGGCTGGGCTCCCTGTGGTGGGGGTGGGGGTCGCGTCCTAGGGAGGCTGCAGGTCTGCTGCGCGCTTCCTGCTGCAGCCTCGGCATGCCCGCGTGTGCACTGACTTCCCGGAGAGCCCAGTCCCTCTCTGACTACCTATTAATTTCTTACTTCGCTGCCTGTAATATCATGACCCAAAAATGAAGATTCTACCACACTGTTCAGTGGAGATTGAGAACACCTGGGAAATACAAGTGTTACTCTTGCCTCTGCTATAAGCAAATATTTTTATACATTATTATGAGAAAGAAAACAGTTTTACTTGCTCTTTACATAGTTTGTGAATTTGTTTTGCTATTCTTTTGTTTAAGGGTTGGCATAGACAATTAGTTGCTTCTGCTTGGAACTAGATCAAAGGATAATTAAGATTTCCCCCAAACACAGCAAAGTGCTAGAATCAAGCCTAGAACCCCACCGTGGGGACAGTGGGGCATTTGTTTGGTGAAAGTAGGCAGACGTCCGTGCCAGGAGGTGGGGCTGACTGCTGCTTTGACGTGGGTCCCAGTTACTTGCCCAGTGTGTGATCTTATTAAACTGTACCTTCTGTGTCTTATTTCATTATCTTAAAATGTGTGAATATTGTTTCACTTTTCTGGTATGAGACACTGAAGATGTTAATGGGTTCTAGAATGTATGGTGGATATTGTGAAATAGAAAATATTCAGAGGGAAATGTGGAGGAGTGAATAATGAGGGGTAAGGAAAAAATGATAGTAATAAAAAAGGGAAACAAAACTTATATATTTAGGGATTAGGGGTTGTGGAATGGGTAGGGGAACAGGAAAAAAATGAGAATTAAATCGTGTCATATACTGGTCCAGATTCCCAATATTGAGTATGATCATGATGTGTATAGTATATACAGTGTACCAATGACGATAAAAATAAACAAAAAATAAACGTACGTAGCCCTGCTTGCTTTAGCGAACTGAAGGAGTTCGTGAAGATGTGGCCCTTTTCTGCCCGCTGTGACCAGTGACTGGCTTTCTGTTCCAGGTCCGGCCCAGAGTCCAATGCAGCTCCCGTCTGGGCATGGATTGCATCATCAGAACTACATCGATCCCTCAGGACTTTACCCCCAAGGGCCTGGGAAGCTGGCCCCGTCACCGCTGGATGGCCAGGGCAGCAACTACTACCCCGGTCTCTACACTGCACCGGCGCCTGGCATGGCTGCCCCAGGCCCAGCCGGCCACGTGGGAGTGCAACAAGTGTATGGTGGGGGGCCACATGCCCCCCCTCTGCTGGGGGTCCCCCCGGGCCCAGCCCCAGGGGCTGCACACACCAGTGCCTCCCTGCCGTACCCCTCATTTGGGAGTTTCCACAGCAGTCCTGCCGCCTACACTGCCAATGCCTCTGCCGCCTCTCAGGGATTTCCTCCTACCTGTGGTGTCTCTACTGCTGTGCATCCCAGCGTCTCCTACCCTCCTCCACCTGCTGCTGCCCCCTTCCCGCCAGCGTTTACCTCACACAGTGCTGCGGCCGCCAGCCCGGCCAGAGAGGGCACCTTCCCAGGCTGGAGCACAGCCCCAAGCCGCCCGGCAGCGCTTGGCCCGCCTCCGTCCCAGCAGCAGCAGCAGCAGCAGAGCCTCTTCGGATACAGTGCTCCGCCGTGGTCAGCGCCAGGCCTCCCACCGGCCCAGGACAGTCTCCTCCGAAACCACAGGGGACCCTTGACCTCTGCCGCCAACAGCCCTGCAAACCCTGGTAGGTTGGCTGGAAAGTTGCCTAGATGTGGTTCAGAACCAGTGCCACGCAGGTTATTGTTTACTTAACATCGCGCGCAGTAAAGCCCAGTAGAAACGTGGAAAATTAGCCCCCCCGTGCACTGTTGGCCTTACCCCTCGTGGCATTTTGCAGGCCCCTGCCCCTCCCCCTCGCTGGGCACAGTTCGCTGCGCAACCTCTGCCTTGGTCAGCCGGTCCTGCTGTAGTGGCCTCCTCGGGTCTGCCGATGTGTTGTATGCTTCTCCACAGCTGCCCAGTGTGGACTGGGCACAGGGCACCTTGATGGCTCGCCTTGCTGGCCACTGCTTGCTCTTTTGCAGTAGTTCAGAATGGCAGTTTGGTGGGGATCTTTGGCATTCCCTCGGCTTCCCGAAGTGAGTCTTCCTGGGCATTTTTCTTTTCCCTTCTTTTCTTTTAGGTTTTTTGAGACAGGGTCTCGCTTTGTAGTTCAGGCTGGCCCTGAGGTTGAGGCAGTCCTCATGCCCCTGCCAGTGTTGCAATTCTATCGAGGTGCCACCGTGCCCAGCACTGTGGACACTCACTAAGATGAAGATACACACAGATACATTTCCTGCACCTGGAAGCTGTTCCTCGTTCCAAGAGGGGAATGAGGATGGAGAACAGGAAGCAGGGAGAGCGAGCCCAGCCTTCCTGCCGAGAGGCATCGGGGGTGGCTCCGTGCTTCTCACTTCTCCATGATCAGGTCACAAGCAAAAGTGGATGAGAACTGAATCAGGTTGACATTGAACCTGACCACTGAATTTGATATGGGTCTCATCCAGTTTGGTTTGTGGGCGGAGTCATGGAAAGAATCAAGTTCATGAACCAAGGTACCACTGTGTGTGGTTTGTAAATTACAGTTTGTGACAGGCATGGTGGCATGCACCTGTACTCCCATCACTTGGGAGGCTGAAGCAGGAGGATCACCCCAAATTCAGGGCCAGCCTGGGCTACGTAGTTCAAGGTCACCCTGAACTACACAGCAAGACTGTTTCAGGAAAACATAATTGTGTTTCCATAGGACAGTTAGTTCAGCATGCAAGTTGGAACTTAAAATGGTGTGCCCGTGAACTGAGTGAGGATGCATGCAGAGTGTGGAAGGTGTAAGGCTGTGGCAGTCTTCCAGATGAGTTTAGTGTCCTGGCAGCCACAGGTCAGGCTGTGTGAGACAGAAAGTGCCTTCCCTAGACTTTGAAGAGCCTTAAGCTATGTGTGGCACACCTGCAATCCCAGCACTGTGGGAGCCTGAGGAAGAATCACAAGCTTGAGCCCCAACAGGGCGATTTCAAGTCTAATGAGACCCCGTCTCAAGATGAGTTAAAAGAGGCGGGAGTAGGGATAGATGGCCCAGTGCAAAGACTCTGCGTTCAATACTCTGCACTACCAAGAAAACAAAAACATGAGTCCATATTCTAAATATGGCATAAAAGAAAGAACTTAAAGGGCCGGAGATTTAGCTCAGTGGTTCTGGCATCTGCCTAGGAAACACAAGATCCCTGGTTTGATCCCCAGTAACCATCTACAGCAATGCTGGGTGTGTTGCCTCACGCCTGTCATCCCAGCATTTGGGAGGCAGAGGCAGGAGGATTGCTGTGTTTGAGGCTTGCCTGGGCTACGTAGTGAGCTCAGGGCCAGCCTGAATTATAAAGCAAGACTATCTTAAAAAAAAAAACTTAAATGTCATTTCTTCTGCCTCTTTATGAAAGCATATTAGGAGCTGGGGATTTAGCTCAGTTGTAGAACACTTGTTTAGCAACTGTGAAGCCCTGGGTTTGATCCTCAGCACCAAAAATTAAAAAACAAAAAAGGAAAGTATATTTATGTGTTTGTAATTTAACACTAGAACTTCCAATTATTTTATGGAAAGGTTTACTCCAAATGCATATATACCTGGGGTGCTGTGTTTAATGTTAGGTTAGGCTACTGTTTAAAAAGTAACATTTCATCAGAGCATTTTAAAGTAGGTGACTCTAGTAACCTGAAGCAGTGCGTTGTGCAGGTGCAGTCAGTGGGGCGTGCAGATTCTCTTCTTTGCGGGGCGTGGCCATGGGATCTAAAGACGCCTGCTGCTGGCAGGTGATGATCACTAGAACTGCAGACACAAAGTCATTTCCTTAACTTTGTCTTGAAAAGGACGTGCTTTTACAAGTAAGCAAAATAAATCCTTTTACCAGTAAGAAAGGTTTTAACAGAAAAAAATTATTTTGAGAAGATAAAAGTATTTTGCTTTCTTGCTGAATAGGAATCGCATATTGATAACATTATAAAATAGTGTCTGGTTAGTGTGATTTTGTTATGTACAGTTTGATATGAAAGCATTTAAAAGCTACAGGGCTCATGTAAAATGATGAGCTCTGCTGGGATCTTGTGCACAGGTCCGTCACACGTGTGACATGTGCTGTGTTCAGAACAGACCCCTGGGGCGTGACTGGTGGAGGGACAAGAGCTAGCCATGGGTTCGATAACTGTGTTGCACAAGTGGCCGTGAAAGCTGCACTTGAGCTAATGCAAGAGATCTTTCTCCGCTTGGAAGCCTGGTGACACTGCAGGTCCTGAGTGTGAGTGACGTAATGTTGCTCCTTCCTGCTCCTGCCTCTTGAGTTTTCTAAAGCTCCTCTTGTACCTTGCTGCCCTTTCTCAGCACGTGGGCTCCTCTAAGCCCGGGAGAAGAGAGCTTCCCCTCTCTGAGCACCTCCTGCAGAGTCTGGCTTTATATTCCTTGCCCAGGGTTCTCCACTGAGCCATGTGGCATGGAGTCGGTGAGAGAAGCCCTTGAAGGGTGAGCACGTGCTTGGTCCAGGCTGTGGCCACCGCTGGGGTCTGTGCGGCAGGAGGTGGCACCGTGGGGGCGGGGTGGGGGTGAGGTCAGGCTTCGGCAGTATCTCAGCCGCAGGTGGAGGGAGACCTGGTGCAGGCAGTGAGCTGTGGAGTTACTGCCCCGTGATGCGTGGTAGCGGCTGGGAGTCTCAGGCAGTGCAGAGCCGAGCGGGGTCTGAGTCTCGCTGATGCGCGAAGGAAGGACAAAAGAGGACTTCACCTTTGCAGCATGAGCCACCTACATGATCTCTTCTAGTTCCAAAGGAATTTCTTCCAGTTATTTAAGAGAGGGTTTATTTTGTGCCATCTGTTCAGCAGTTTTGTTTTGAGAAGCTGTCCAGACACCCATTCCTCACGTTTTGGATGAGGAAGTGAGTTGGACAGAGCCACTGAGAGCTAATCAAAGAACCAGGGAAGTTATCTAGAAAGTCAAAAGATGTATTCTGGGGCTGGAGGGTTAGCTCAGTGGTTCCGGCGCCTGCCTCGCAAGCGCAGGGTCCTGAGTTTGATCCCCAGAAACTACATACAATGCTGGGCATGGAGACTCACGCCCACCAGCCATCGATACCATATACCACAGTGCCAGGCGTGGTGACTCACGCCTGTAATCCCAGCACTCGGGAGGCAGAGACAGGAGGATTCCTGAGTTGGAGGCTTGCCTGGGCTCCACAGTGAGCTCGGAGCCAACCTGAACTACAAAGCGAGACCCTGTCTCCAAAAAAAAAAAAAAAGAAGTATTCTGTGTCAAGGTTTCTGCTGCCCCATGTTGTATAAATGTCGTAGCGAGCCCCACATGTGAGTGTGTTTGACAGCACGCTTCCCCAAGCTTCCTAGGGTGGGCTCAAATCCGGGACCCGTCTGCCTCAGCCTCCTAGCGTGCTCATCTGTAAGCCCCGTGCAGGCCTGGCTAAAACTTGGTCCTCACCACGACAGAATTTGTAATCCTCTCCAGGCAAACATTCTAAACACATATAAATGTGAAACTGCACACATTTAAGGGTTTGAACAGGGCTTTTGCTGCTCGGCGAGATCCCTGGTCTTGAAGCTTAGGGAAGTCTCCCGAGGAGGGTTTTGTTTTTGTTTATTGTGTCTTTCTGGGAGGGGTTGGTGCCCGCGGCACAGGGCCTCACGCTTGCCAGGTAGGCTGGCGCTGCGCTACTGAGCTGCATCCCCAGCCCGTCTTTACCTGCAGTGTGAAGGATGAAAACTCAGTGTATGAAATAAGTTGTAAGTAAAATTTTAAGTACAAAAAAGGCAAAATGTTAAAATTCTTTAGAGAAATTATTGCAGACTACCTCCACAGCCTTGGAATAGAGAAGGATTTCTAGGGTGACACACACATACTGGCCATAAAGGGCGAGCACAGTGAACAAGTAACATGCACAAATTCATATGAAGAAGCCAACACCAAGAGAGATGTAACAGGAGTGGCATTTCACAGAAGTCGAAATGAAAACACATTCAACCTCAGCAAAAAGCAGTTTAAAACCAAGGGAGGCCAGGCATGGTGGCTCACTTGGGAGGCAGAGACAGAAGGATTGCTGAGTTCGAAGCTTGCCTGGCCTACACAGTGAGCTCAGGGCCAGCCTGAGCTACAAAGTGAGACTTTGTCTCAAAAAAAAAAAAAAAAACACCAAGGGAGAATTTATTTATACTTAGCATCAGATTTGTAAAAATTTGAAAGTCTGACAGTACTGATAGTGAAGGTGTGAAGTAATAGGAAATTCCTAGGGTTCTTTTGTTTGTTTGTTTGTTTGTTTGTTTTTGAGACAGGGTCTCGCTTTGTAGTTCAGGCTGGCCCTGAGCTCACTATGTAGCTCAGGCAAGCTTCGAACTCAGCCATCCTCCTGTCTCTGCCTCCCGAGTGCTAGTATTACAGGCGTGAGTTGCCACGCCCAGCATTATATGTGGTTACCAGGGTCGAACCCAGGACCTTGTGCTTGCGAGGCCGTTTGTTTTGTTTTTTATGGTACCAGGGATTGCACTCAAAACTTTGGGATTACAAGGCAGGCACCCGCATCACTGAGCTAAATTTCTTGCCTGAAACTTAGCTTACGAGGTGCCAAAACCACTGAGCTAAATCCCTGGCCCTAGAGTGATGTTTTGTTTGTTTGTTTTTTGTATCAGGGATCAAATTCATAACCCTGCACTTACAAAGTGCGCACTGGAACCACTGAGCCGAATGCCCAGCTTCTAAACTCTCAGTTTAGGAGCAGGGAATGTGGGGCCAGTGTGTTAGGTCGAGCAGGCGCTAGTGTGTGGAACGGTGACCCAGCGCAGGTGCAGTGCCTGGCACTGTGCACACCCTCCCACAGCCCCAGCTCTTGCGTGGCCTCTCCAGAGTCTCATGCTACTGCCAGGTCTTCTGTGACCTCTGAAGGACTCTGCAGGTCTGGTGAACTTCGTGTCGGGCAGGGTCAGCCTGCAGCCACACTTCTGAATAGGAAGGCCCTAGAGCACCACTTCCTGTCTGCTGCACAGCACCCATCTGGGGTGCAGGCCACAGAGCCCCAAATCTCCCTTCTCACAGGCTGCCCTGGGCAGTGTCTGTGTCAGCACCAAGGTCCTATTCACAAGTGTTCACAGCTACACTGTCTGTGCAAACACAACTGTAAGAATAACCTCAAGTCCACGTAAGGTAGAATGGAGGGAGTTCTTTTTACAGTGGACTTCTCACCAGCAGTGACAGTCACAAAGATGCCAGCAAAGCCCAGAAACACCACCTAGGGAGAGGGAGTCACGGAAGGACACATGTAGCATGCTCTTACTACAGAACTGAAAAACTGGGGATATGTTCAGGGCTGCCTGTCTGCGGGGGGCCTGAGCACAGCATGGGTCCAGGCAGGAGAGGGCCGGCTGTCAGGGAACAGAGCTCCTGGACATGTCCCAAATCTCCGCTGCAGTGTACCTGTGTACGCGTACGTGCACACCAGGAGCATGGACTCACCTTAGATGATTATGTCTCAGTCCGCACCTGCATTCTCCCAAATATTTTTATTTACTTTGGGTGATGCTGAGAACCAAACCCAGGATCTTAGTCTGATGAGGCAAACTGTGTTTGCCTGTGCTTTGTTCGCGAAGCCCAGCCCCGCGTGTGGTAGGGCCTTTTTTAGTCCCACGTGAAGTGGGACGTCTGGTTAGAGACACGCGTGAGTAGTGCAGTTGCCAGTGCAGAGTGCGGCCAGAGCTGACCTGGACGGTTTGTGGACTCCGGGACCGTTTCCCGCAGTCGGGCAGCCTCCGACCACCTCCCAGAGCCGCGGCTGCCTGGCACAGTGAGCAGCAGGAACGGTCGTCAGTAAGGCAACGCTCTTTGGGACCCATTTCGTCTAAGAAGGTAAGAAGTGGTGACATATTTTAGACAGACTGTCATGAAAAACTATTAATTGGTAAGTAGTTTCAGTTTTTTTGGAAAGTCTTTGAACCACGTTCTTTTCCACATAGACAAGATAAATATACTACAAAACTTCAAATAAGCTGTATTTTGTTAATAAGTGTTTTTAAATATTTTACATTCATTGCTGTGAATGAAGTAGTTTCTTGTCTCCAGCTGCAGACTCTCTAGCCTGTCCTGGCATGCAGAATGCGCCCCCTCCCAGGCCCAGCCCGCTGGTGTCCACTGTGTTGCCGGGGGCCGCGTCAGCAAGAGCACCAGCCACGGGGAAGCCCCCTGGGGAGCCCGTGCCGCCAAGGCCACCACAGAAAGGTACTGGAGGAATGTGCTCTTTGAGGCAGACCACAGCCCAATAGCTGACTGCCAGGTCAAACTTTAGATCCGTCATCTGTAGAAAGACAGAGCAGAAATTTGTAAAATCAATCCAAATGTAGCTGTTTTCTGTATATTAACTTCAAATTTTTGTTTATAACTATATATTTCATATAGCTATGGCTGGAATTAAATGCCATTTTGTATTTTATTTAAATGTACTGTATTATATGCATTTCCTTATACATACTTTTAGCCACTTTCATAACTAGTGATCTGTTGTGTTACTACGTTGTGATTTGCTGATCCACCCCTGTATCATGGGGCATGTGTTTTGTTTTCCTTCTTAAAGGTGATAATTTTTTTTTAGGGTCAAGCAACCAAGATTTTCCCATTTATTGAGTCTCCTTGACCTATTGATATTTCTGTGCTTGGCATTGTTAATAAAAAGTCTCCTGTGACACAGTTTTGGGAATGAAAGAGGGTAAAGATGAAACCATGGCTCCACTCTCAAAACATTGATCAGTTTACTTAATCTTCTTAAGTAATGGGTAAAACGGGTTATTTGGGTCCTTTCTTCCTTCCGTGTCCCCCACCCAAAGGTTTTCTTCGTTACTTTCTATCTGGCTAAAACTCTATAGAGTATTCCTGTTTAGGGTAATGTCCTGAATTCTTCATTTGTTCGAGGTACTGAACTGTGTCCAGATATCTCTACTTGTATTTTCAGAGCAACTGTGGTAATGTTGTAAGGGCTGTGCTCACTGTGCATGTGCAGCCCCTGACCTTGAGTGTGGAGAGGAACCAATCCTCTGTTATGTTCTGGAGCTGCTCTGCAGAAGCAGGAATTCGTAGACTGACCTTGCAGTTTGTACCTGCTGTTCATGTGAGCAGCACAGGGCTTTCTCTCAATTGATCAGATTGTATGTTGTAATGTTCTTGTTGTTATTTTTATTTGTTTTGCAGTACCAGGGATTGAGCTGAGGACTCGTGATTGCGAGGCAGGTGCAGTGCCACAGAGCTACACACCTGGCCTCGCCGTTCTTGTTTTTGAAGGAAAGCCAACTGCAACATGGAAAAGTGTTCGTTGGTTCCCAGAACCCAGTGCGTAGACTGGAAGGGAAGCGAGCTCTACAAAGCTCTTGCCTCTAGCGCGAGGCCGACCTGGTGGAAGTGCTGTGCATCCGAGCACAGAGGGCTGCAGGGCGGTGGGTCCCCAGCACCTTCCTCGAGCTTCTCTCATGGCAACGGGTGTTGCCACCTCTTACACAGCTTGCATCTTACGATCCTTCGCGTTGGTTCTGCTTCCTGTTGTTTTCTTTTTGACCATCTTGCTTTTTACATACCATCCTGCCATTTTTGTGAATATCGTTTTGTAAAGTTCTTTGCCAGTAATCACAATTTTCCCTTTTTATTAGTACAGTAAATTTTGAAGAAAGAATTCATTGAATACTTAGAATGTTCTGTTGATCCCCATATTCCATGACAGATTTATATCGATTATATAGATTTATATAGATTCACAGAGTTTTGGAAACTTAAGACTGCAGGTTAATAAGTAGCAGAGGAAAGAATTTCTGAATAAAACATATCTTATTTTCTTTCTGTAAGACTGTCTGTTGTTGAGTCTTGAAAAACTCATGATTTAACTAAGACAAGCTGCTTTGGTGATGTTAAAGATGTGTGAGTTGTAGTTTTCATTGTTCCATTTCTTAAGAAGGAGCTTGACCTCTTCGTGGTTGTGTTGCTTTGACTGAATCTGAGGACAGAGCCCGGTTGTTGTCAACCCTGGACTAGTTGTGCAAGTGGTGTCTGCAGCTTGTGTGCAGGGAGCCCCGCAGAGCTTTGCAGCTCGCCCGGTTGGCCCGAGGTGACGCCCAGTTGTGAGTGCCATCCGTCCCAGTGTCATCAGGTTCTGCAGGTCTGGATTTCATCAGTGATGGATTGAAATGTCCACGGAAAAGTGCTTCTATATTGAAAAGTTGTAAGCTTTTTTCCTGTGGTTCGTCCTCTAAGACAGTGCCCCTCAGTCATGATTTCCATGGCACTGACCTTGTGTGAGACACAGTGTGTGCTGTAGGGAACTGAGAGCTCCCCGGCGGCTGCGTGTAGGTGATGGCAGCCCTGCGCCATTCTGCTCAGTGCGCTGCAGTGTCAGGTGAGACTTGCGACCCCAGGCCAGACCCTGCTGGGAACTGAACTAACTGCCTCTGCTTGCACGATGAGTGAGCCGAGTGGGGGCGCCAGCCTGCCCTCCCACAGCCTGGGGGGCTGAGCCTGGCTCCACAGCCTGGTGACTGACAAGGACACTGTCTCAAAAAGGTCAACGGGCTGGGGACAGGTAACTCAGTGCCCCGGTGTTCAGTCCCCAGAATCAAAAGCAAAAACGAAAGAAAGCCCAGAGTCATTTTTAAAATTTTCAGCTATAAAGGCATCATACAAAAGCCTAACATTTTTGGTTTGTAGAGGGGTAAATGTTGCATTTTTTTTTTAATTTTGCATTTTTGCTTCCCCCTCCAAACACTTGGAAAGATAGCTGGATGTGGTGGTGCACACATGTAATCATCTCAGCACTTGGGAAGCTGAGGCACAAGGGTCCCCTTGAGTACAAGGCATCCTGGGTTAATAGTGAAACCCTGTTTGAAAAAAATGAACCAACTATAGCTACAAGAAGATTTTTCAGATGGATGTCTTAACATTTTTATTAAAAATTTAAATGGTTGAATTAGCCCATATGTTGGATTTTTTAATAAAAATGTTGAGCTGGATGTGGTAGTAACACACATCTGTAATTCCAAAATTCAGGAGGCTGAGGTGGGCAGATTGCTTCGAGTTTGAGACCAGCCTAGGCTACATTGTAAGTTCAAGACCGGCTTGAACTGCACAGGGAGATCCTGACTCAGAACAACTGATAGAGTACAAAGCGGGTGTTAACACTGCTCTTCCAAGTGTAGGTACAGGAACAGTATCTCCCTTTTCTCTAACATTTGGAAGTTTGCACTTGCCCTTCCTCCTCGAAGTCCCCTCCCTTCCCCTCCCTGTGTGTAATGGTGTCGTGTTGAGCTAGAAGTTCTGCTCTGTACCTTCTGTCGTGGTAATAACGTGATTGAAGTTTAAAGTTTGTCTCAGTACCTAGGTTGTCAGCCTCTGAATATCACTGTCTTTTCTTTTGGACTAAGGTATCATTATAAATCATTGTATAGTTGGTCAAGTCATAAGTTTTGGCATGACTTGCCCAGAAAGTACACTTTTTAGAAATGTGTGTTTCAGTGGCATGAGGGGACCCCCTGCCCTACTAGAACTTTGGCTGTGCGAGGTGCATTGTTAGACTCGAACAGAGCGCAGACCAGTTCCATTCCTAGCTGCATTTTCATACACATGCGTACTTCATGAGAGTGCTGTCCACATAAATGGTAAGAATGATATTAGAAGACATTAAAATAATATGTTAATTTTGTAATCCAAGTTTCATGTCAGAAATTGTTGCTTGTTGTAGGAACTGCTTTCATATGGGTGTCAGCGTTTTTATTACCACTTCACGTCTGGGTGCAAATGTATGAAAATATATGAGTCCCTTTAGCTCATCTCCCACGTCATGAGGCCGCCTCACACCTCACCTCCTTGCCCAGGAGAGGAAGCGGAAGTGCAGGGAGGTGCCCTGGGCGGGGAGGCTGAGATCAGGCTCCGCTCCCCGGACCGGCACACGCCCGTGTGGAAGGCTCGCTCTGCCAGTGCCACTGTGATGCCTCCCCGCGTTCTCTCCCTGCACTGAAAAACTCGAGCTTTGATGTGGGTTGTACATTCTGTGGGCACTGTCTCCGTGCAGCCCTCCCGGAGAGGCGGTTCTCAAAACACAGCAACACAGGCTGGGGATTTAGCTCAGGTGGTACCCACCAGTCTTGGACGCACAAGGGCCCGAGTTCCACCTCCAGTACCACCAAAAAACAAAAAACAAAAAAACAAGAATACGGCAATACGTACACTGCTGAGTACCAGTAGCTTCACCTGCTGGTGGTTTATATTTTCTTATTAAAGCAATGTAGAAAATATTAAAGGATAATTATGTTAATTTACATTGTAACTTATACTATTTTAACATTGTAATTTATAACTGCTATATTACAAATGTTTTATAACAGATAACACAGATTGTAAACTCCTTTATTGACTGAAAGACATCAAATGGCATTTGCGGTGCTTGTGGTTGAGTGCAGGCTTGGCCTGTGCTGGTGCTCTGCCCCTGGGCTCCGCTCCACAGCCCGCGAGGGATTTTTATCCTTGTGTTTTGTGTCTTGAATGACCGTGGTAGTTCTGGGAAGTGTTGCGCTTTGTTTTTACAACAATAATTAGCATAACTAAATGCTCTGGTCAGATGGGAGGGTTATTTTTCTTTCCCTTGATCTAGGAATGACTGTTAAGAATAGCTGGAAATAATTATCTTTAATTAAGTATTCACAAAACATAGTGTTGAAGTGGTGGCACATAACCTATAACCCCAGAAACCAGGAGGCCGAGGCAGAACAAACTCCATGAGTTCAAGGCCAGCCTGAGCTGCCCAGCAAGTTCCTGTCTCAAACAGAAAAAAAAGGCAGTTAGTGATGGCAACAGCTAACAGTTACATGGTGTGTATGTCAGCACCGTGTGTGTAAGCATCTGAAATACATGAACTCCTCTAGTCTTCACCACTGCTGGAGGTAGCACTGTCCTATCTTAGAGGTGCTGTCTGTGAGAACAGAGGTGGCACGTGTCCCCGAGGACACACAGCCAGTGCGCAGTGGGACCTGGAGTGGAATCCAGAGGCCCGTCTTTGTCCACGCTGCTGTCCTGCCGCTGTACTCAGTGTCTCATTCTTCCTGCGTAATTCTCACAGGGCCGTGAAATGGTTGGGGTCTGCTTAGGGGCAGAATTATTAACTAAAAAATGGGTCACTACTCCTTCCACCTGCTTTTCGCGTTTCTGAATTATTTCCAGTGAGAACCAGTTGGTTGCACCTGTCATTGAAACACCTGTCAAGGTAGAAAAGTCTAGATTGGGGGTTCCCTGCTGAGTCACAGGAGGGCAGGAGGGCCGGGCAGGCAAGCTCTCTGCCCAAGCTTGTCCAGCCACCGGGCAGGACTTCCTGCTGCGCTGGGTCACCTCCCCTTGGTGGCTGGTGAAGGCCTTCGCCAGCAGGCTTTGGCTCGGTGGTGAGGCTCTGGGGTGTATCTAGAGAAGTGACATCTGGAAACATATTCCTTAAAAACCATTCTTTGGGGCCGGAGGGTTAGCTCAGTGGTTCCGGCACCTGCCTCGCAAGTGCAAGGTCCTGAGTTCAATCCCCGGTAACCACATACAGTGCTGGGCGTGGAGACTCACGCCTACCAACAATCAATACCACATACCACAGTGCCAGGCGTGGTGGTTCACGCCTGTCATCCCAGCACTCGGGAGGCAGAGACAGGAGAATTGCTGAGTTTGAGGCTTGCCTGGGCTCCATAGTGAGCTCAGGGCCAGGCTGAACTACAAAGCGAGACCCTGTCTCAAAAAATAAATAAAAAAACATTCTCAGAAGCGTTCTAACCTGTACAGTATTAGTTTGAAGATGAGCCTAGGAAGGTAACAGTTGCTGAATAAGAACTCTTGAATTAAAATTGAAAAACAACACACCTACCCGCCCTGAGGAATCTGTCCCCTTGGGGTCAGGGCGCTGTCCCCAGGCACGTTGTATCTAGGGAACAGAGGTTGCTGCTGTGAGCATCCTGAGGGCACGGTCTCCATGGAGCAGGGGCTGGAGGCGGGCGGATCTCCTGGTCGTGGCGTCCCACTGCGGTGCCCGTCCCAGCACCACCGCATCCCCCCCACCCCACACTCCATTCCCTGTGTCCCTCTGGAGCGTGGCGGTGTTGCAAGAGTTCCTCTCTTTTTTGGCATGTCGTGCATTCCAGCCTGGCCCGGAGCTTGGGGGCAAGCCCAGGCTGGCCTAAGTCCCTGTGCTCCTCCTGCCTCAGCCTCCAGGCCTGCGCCCCCACACCCAACGTTGGAGTGCTTCTGGGCTGCTGTCAGGCTGGACGCGGCGTCCCTCGGCGCCCCCGGTGGAGACAGCAGTTCGGCTGCACGGCTGCTCGCCCGTTGGCTGTTGGTCAGTGGTCCTCCCGTGCGCGTGTGGAGTGGGCTGCAGGCTGGGGTCCAGGGCAGGTTGGCAGCCCGTCCCTCCTGTGAGGGTCTGGCTCTCGGCCGAGTGAGCAGAGGCACCTCCAGCCAGAGTAGGTGCTGTGACCCCCATTTGTTGCAGTTCGGTTGAGGTGCACAGTCTAAAGCGAGGTGCTTCGATACAGACTGATTCTCACACTCCTCTGAGGGTGAACGGAAGTGCCAGCCTCACCCGGACGGCAGGGTGAGCTAGGGAGCAAGAAGTCACAGTGAGGGGATGGCTTAAATCTCGGCGCTTTAATTTCCAGCGTTCTTGCTGTCGGGAGAGGAGGCTCTGGGCGTGCGGGCACCGCCTGACCGCAGTGCACTGACAGCCGCAGTGCGGACCAGAGCGGCGTCACACAGAGGGCGTCTGTCCATCTGCCACAGGTCTCCTCTGTGCATGAAGTAGTTGCTGTGTAGACTGTATCATTTCATAACCATCTTACTTGCTCCCCACAAAGCACTGGATACATTTCTAATAATTGAAGTAATTGTATTTTTATTCAGCAAATCTGGATGAGGAAAATATGTGAGACAGAGCTTTGTTTTTAAATAAGTTCTTCCGTTGAAGAGTTCCTTTGCCAGAAAACCATTTACTTTTCGTCTGTTTAAGCATAAACTTTATATTTAAACCAAGCTTTAATATTAGTGAAATTTTCATTTTAACTAAGCTTTTGTTAGGAATATACCACGCTGAATTTTGAAGTTATTAAGTTTATTTCTCATAATGCTTGAACTTACTTTATAATGATGTCACTTTCTCGGGTGAATCTGTGGTTGTTACTGTTGTAAAATGTTTTCAGCGAAGTTAGCAGACTTCCCATGACTTTCTTAGTCCTAGTGGGAGGCTCCTCGCTCACAGTTTAACAGGCTTTTGGCTTTTTTTTTTTAATGTTCACTGTAAGTGGAGAATAATAGCAGCTGTACCTCCTCAGCGGTCATGCCTTCCCCTGCGGAAGCCAAGTCACTGTCCACGCGGCAGCGGGGGTGGGCGCAGGTGCCCAGGGTTCTCTGTGCTGTGCGGATGCAGCTCGGTCACCGCAGTGCTGCCCCGGGAAGAGTGCCACGTGGAGGTCCGAGGGCTCCCGCAGGGGAACGTGTGTGGAGCTCGGAAGATGTTCAGACCACGTTGAAGCTTCCTGGATACTATCCGTGTTACACGTGGTACTGGGTTTTATGCCTAAAGCAGTTAGTTCCTATTAAAACTGCTTTTACTAAACTGCTTTGCAGAGATTCTCTAACAGTTCTCCGTTTTGTAATAAATATGCTAATATTAATATGCATGCTGGGATATTCTTTGGGATGTCAGAGTCCTTCTCACTTTTAATGCGATGTCAAAGTGTACTTCTGGTCTCTCCGTGGTCTGACTCTCGTGTTTGTGCTTTCCACTTCACAGGCGTGCAGCACGGTGACTCTGTTAATAACCAAGCTAGCTCCACGCCGGCTCCCTTGTCATCAGCTTCCGATGATGAGGAAGAGGAGGAGGATGAGGAAGCAGGTCTGCTTTAGCTTTACACCAGTTTTTGATCTTTCTCCTACTCAAGTTGTCTTTATTTCTGTGGTCTTAGTCTTTGTAAAAAGTACCTCAAGATTTCAAATGATGAACCTGCCTGGTTTCGGGTGGAGACAGTCAGGTCACTTGAAATGAGGAGTCCTTTTACCTTTAAAAGCCATGGGTATGAAATTGATAATAGCAGGCGGTTTCCTCCCTTCAGAAACTCGCTTCCTCGTCCCACATGTGCTGAGGCTGAGGCCTGAGCGCCGGCCATGGCCCTGTCCTGAGGGCTGCAGCGCCTGCAGGACAGAGCTCTGCGGGGCACACGCCTGGGGTGGTGAGCCGTGGCTTCGGGCAGTGGCCGGAGCCAGGGCCGAGTCCCACAAGGGCTCTTGGCTCTGTCCATGTTCTCAGGGCTGAGGATTTAGCTCAGCAGTTCTGGCGCCTGCCCTGCAGTGCATGGTCTTGCGTTTGATCCCCGGTACTGCAAAATAATAAAAAGCACTATACCTCTTCCCATGTGCTCAGAAGTCTCCGAGCTCGCAGTTATTTTCTGGTGCTAGAGCAGGAGTTCGTCTCATGCTAATTAAGCACGTTGTGCATGTGCCTAGAGTTGCAGCTGGTGGACGTTGTTTTCTGCCCCCGTGGGTAGAACGCTACTGAATATTAGGCAGTTCAGGTCCTCATTAACTTGACGATTTAAGACTGAACCAATAAATGTTGATATCTTAAGCTGCTGTGAGTAACTAAGATTCTCTAGTATTTTTACTGTTAACAGAAGATTTGCTGTAGTTTGCTCAGTAAAGTTTGGTTTTAGGGCCTTTAAAAAAATGTTCCAACCTGAATACATGATTTGAGAGATAAAAGTCGAGGGTATCAGCAAGTAATTTTTCTTAAAATTTAGCAATTGGAAATTTTAAATAATATTTTTAACTTAATTTCAAATTTTAAAATTGCCAGAAGACTGAAAGATGCTCCTGCATGTACCTTCTGCAGAAAACCAATTCTGCTTCGCTTGCTCCCTTCTCCACACCGAGGGCCGGGCAGTCACGTGGGCAGAGCCCCTGCACCCAGCGTGGCCTCACCCAGGTCCGCCACGGCCCGCATTGGACTCAGTGCTCGCATCTGGCCAGGCCCCTTCAGTCTGGAACAGTCCTTTAGCCTGTCTTTCTTTCTTGACCTTGCCATCCTCAAAGAGCACAGGATGGTGAAATACTGTAGACTGTCCCTCAGTTTGAATTTCTGTGATATTTCTGCAATCCGATTGGATTCAGATCGCATGTGCTTGACAGGATTTCTAAAGGTAGTGTGTTCTCTGCTTCCTGTTTCAGGCATAAGTTAACTTCCTCCTACATTTGTGAGACTAATTTTGATCATTTCATTGTGGTCATGTCTACCAGGTTTCTCCACTGTAAGGTCACTACTTTTCCTCCATTAAAATAAGAAATTCATGGAAAGTCTTTGAGACCATGTGAATGTCTTTTCTTTATGAAACTGTTACCCGTTCATCTTGGCATTGGTTCATGATTTTCACTCGGAGAGCCCTGCGTTTTTGAGTTGGGAATTTGATAAAGAAGATTCCTTGATCCCCTTGCCCTGGATTTGGCCAGAGTGGCCTCTTCAGGCTGGCTCTGGTGTCTATACAATGTTACTTTAGGGCCCAGTAAGTGTCCAGACTCATCTTGGACTTGCTCTGTGCAGCCCTGGATTCCTGGCTCTTTGATGGAGGGAGTATGGCAGGGCCAGGGTCTAAGTGCAGAGAGTGTGCAAGGCTTAGCTGAAGTCTGAGAAAAGAAAATTTGATACATCGGTTAAGAAGTTGTTTTGTTTTGTTTCTTTTTCTTTTTTGTTTTTAACACTGTTTGAGGGTAGGGGAAAGGAAAGCAGAAAGGAAGCCCACCCTGGAGCTCTGGTTGGGCTGTCCAGTGCACACCTGCTGGCTGACTGGTTCTCAGTGGCCCCAGGGTGTGAGCTATGGAGGGGGCGTGTCACTCACAGGGAGCCGCCCATTCCCCCCCTCAGCTGCTGAGTGGTGTTTACCTGACCTTGATTCTGTGTTTTATGCACGTTAGGAGACATGAAAGAAGAGTTGAGCAATATGAGCAAGTTTTGTTGATTGTGTGGCTTAACTTTTAGGGAAAGAACACAAGGCTATGTGGTGCTTCCTAGCACTTTTCCTCAATTTCCAGAATTTCAAACTATTCTTTTGATTTGTCTCATCCTTCTTTTCTTCTTCCTCTTCCCTCCTTCCTCAAATTTTTACCCCTTTTTTCTCCTCCCACTTTTTTTTTAAACCATGACAGTCAGTTAAAAAAAAAAGGAGGGAAAAAGATTTTCCAAGTAAGACATGGGCAGTTGTCCCTGCTTCAGTCTCGGTGTTGTTGTCCGCCTGGAGGTGCGGTGACGAGGGGCTCGGAGCTGATGCTAACGTCAGCGCTGACCTGGCTCGTGCACTGAGCAGTGCACACTGAGAGCGACTCAGACCCGAGAAACATCCTCAGCGCCAACCCTCCTTACAGGAAACCCAGCTCCACCTGAACCTCGTGGTGGCTGACGCTCAGATCCAGGCACACCTGAAAGAATTGGCTGAGGGCCTTCAGACTGTAAGGAAAAGGTGTGTGCAGAATGGAGGAGAGAGTGTGCTTAGCCCTGGCTTTCCTCCCGGAGATACCTTCTGTATGCGGACATTTCAGAATTGGAAGAACAGTTCAATTGAAACACTCCTGGTTCCAGGCATTGTGGATAAGAACTGCTTAGCCTGTTTTTGGTTGGCCTCATCCCAGAGTCAGTACAGGGCTCCAGAAGATGTGTGGCAGGGGTACAGATGCCAGACAGCTGCAGAGGTCCAGTCAGTCATTCTGGTGGGAGCCAGTGCTGTTTCCTAGGAAAGGAAGTGAGCTTCCACAGGCACCTGGGAAGGCTTTGGATTGGAAGGATGAGTGGGAACAGGCCATGTGGAGAAGGGAAATGTAGGCGCACAGGCACCATGTTGCATGCATGAGACAAGCCATGCCAGGATGGAGGCTGCTTAGAGTTGTCAGAGTAACCCAGCCTGCTGTGGCCTGCATGCCTGCGGCTCCCCACTGTGGCACAGGTGCATCTGCAGGGCCACTGCGGGGGAGGGAATACGGGAGGCCGCATTTTAAGGTTCCCTCTGTGAGTGCGTGAGCGTGTTTGGAGCCGACTCTCCAGGATTGCGGGGTTGTGAAAGTGTGCTAAAGCATTTCCAGATGTGGATGTCCAGGCTTCGAGGTGTATTCTGCATGCGTGTGTGTGTGCTCACAAGCTTCAGTACAGTCCTGGTTGACGGCGGCAGTGTGACCTGACTGTGGAGTATGCCAGTCTGAAGAGTAAGATTGAGCAATTTAGCTCTGTTTACTTAGCCCAGGTTAGTGCTTTACCCTAGTTTATAACTGCTGTTCTCTTTTTCTTTTTCTTTTTTTTTTTTTTGATATTTTGACAGAACAGAGCTTTGCACTTAGTCTGTTCTTCTGAAAGTGAATTTTTAAATAAATAAGCAGATTTTTCTGTGCATAGTGACACACACCTGAAATCTCAGTACTTAGGAGGCCGGAACAGGAAAACAAAACAACACTGAAAGTTTGAGGCCAGCCTGGTTTGGGTAGTGAGTTCAAGACCAGCCTGGACTACACAGAGAGAACTTGTGTCAAAAAAAAAAAAAGTTAATAAAATAGATGAGCAGATTTTAAATAACTGAATATATAACATAGAATGGCCAAAAGTTTATAGTCTATTGATACTACTAAAATGGGCTGTATTTTTAGTATTTATAGTGAACTTATCATGAAAGAAGTTAAGCAGCTTAATTTGATCTTTGAAATAATTCAGTATGTTTAATCTTTATCTCTGGACTTAGTTTTTTTCAAGAATAATTATTTCTCAGTGTGTACATTTTTACTCTGCACGTGTAGTCCCAGCCCTTGAGACGCCGAGGAGGGAGCACAGCAAGGGTGAGCAGCCTGGCACCGCGGTCCCTGTGAGAGAGAGAGAGAAAGAGTGGGTGTGTGTGTGTCCGGCTGTGGGGGAGGGAGCTGGGGAGGGAGACGGCTCCCTCCGGAGCCCGCGGTCAGGTCCCAGCACCGTGAAGGCAGCGGCTCGGGCGAGAAAGGAGCCTGGCGTGTCTGAGGGTTGCCCTGCGAGGTCTCTCTGCTGCTCAGACGCAGCGCAGTCTGCAGTCTTCAGAGTGCGCCAGCCTGGCTGCAGGATGGCTTCCGACCATCTCGTCACCCCCGCACTGAATCTCTGGGCTCCCTCGATGTGGGGCTCTCTTTTTCAGCGTGCTTCCGGGGTCCGTCCGTGTTGTGTATGACAGTGTGACATTCTTTCTGTTGCTGAAGTTGTGTCTTCACGATGCGCAGTCCTCCTGCTGCGGGTGTTTGTGTTCATCCCTGGAGCCGGACCCTGTGGAAACTCCGTCCTTCGCCTGGTGTGTCCAGGCAGCCTCAGCGCGTTGTAGGCCCCTGTTCCGTGCCTTTGTGTCTTTCTGGGCGTGCATGAGGGCTGCGCCCTGCTGTGAAGCGGCGTCTCGTTGCTGCTCTTGTCCTCCCGCCAGTGGCTAGTTCTTGGGAACTTCTTTCATCCACTTGCTGCCTCTTTACTTATCTTCTGTTTTTGTTAGTTTGTGTTGAGGCAGAGTCTTTTTGAGTCACCAAGTGCCCAGGCTGTGCTTGAGTATAGGATCCCTCCATCCCAGCTCCTCAAGAGTGCAGCCTGCACCAGCAGACCCGTGTTTAACTTCTTCGGAGAAATATCTTTGCCCACTCAGTTTCTTTTGTCTTTTTATTACCAGCGTTTATTGTTGCAAGAATTCTCATACACTGTGGATAGTACACCCTGATTAGATAGATGATTAATAAGCACTTCCTTCCACCCTTGGGTCTGTCTCTCCGCTCGTAGGTGGCGCCTCTAGAGCACAAACGTGTGTCATTGTTGGCGCCGTGTTAGCTGCTCTCCTGGTTGCTTCTCCCTGTGATGCTGCATCGCAGCCTCTCTGGCCCGACCCGAGGCCCTAAGGGGCTCTGCGTTCTGAGGTGACCATCCCAGCACTTGCACTGAGGTCTGTGCTCGGTTCTCAGTTGACGCCAGAGCAAGGAAGGGTCCAGCTGTCCCTGACGGGGGCGTCCGTGCAGGTGTCCTGTCCCCTGTCGTTGATGGAAGCGTCTCGCTGCAGTGTTTGCTCTGTCGAGGTAAAGTCCGCGCCCCGTGAGGTGAGCCTCGGGACGCGAGCAGTTGAGTGGCGTGCGGCTGCCGCTCCTGTCCAGTTGTCTGGCTTTGTGAATGTCCTCAACTAGATTCGGGTCAGTGGGCGCAGCTGGACCTGTGGCCACAGCCGTTGTTTCCCGGGCCCGGCTGCTAACTCTCCTTTGCCTGCGACTGTCCACCCCATGGAGCTGGCGCGGAGGCCTGGGCATGCCTAGGGCATCTGTGGCTGTGGCCTGTGTCAGACTTTATTCCCCTTGTGACCGGGCGGATGGCTCCTGGGCCTTTGGCACGCCGCTTTCTGTGCCCCTGTGGCTGGGCTTCTCTGACCATCCGCGACACGCGCTGCTGTAGGTGCAGATGCACGGGGCGGGGTCGGATCTACTCCTGATTGCCGGGGAGGAGCGACGGCTGCGCTCACAGTGAGTGAGGGTCGGTGTCTCCTGCCTGGGTCACTCATCTAAGCATTTTGAAGCTCATGCTCGTTTTTCAGAAGACAGCACTGAAGATCGGAACCTCCCCAAAGTTAACAGCGAGTGAATGCTAGGATCTGGTGTCCCTACTATAGTCTTTTCTTTCAGATCATGTGGTTTGTTGAGAAGAAAATGTATATATAGCTTCAGCTGTTAATGATGCTAGTCCACAGTTACTGAAGGAATAGGAATTACTCAGATCTTGTTATACCATAGTTCAAAATCCACCATAAAATGCTGTTAAACTTCAGGTGTAATGTTGTTGTTATAGACCAGGGATAAGCCATACTGAGGGTTTTTATCATTGTAAAACAGCCGTAATGTTTCTAACCTAAGTGAGGAGCGATGTATGTGTATTTTATATTGTATACATCAATATATACTCTAGCATGTCTGCCTAGGCTAACAGTGGATTCCAGAGAAAACACCTGTTGCGTGAATAGGTGACAGAAGTACTTACACGTTCTACCCTTGTGACCTGTCACCAGATTTCATCATAAATCAAAAACCTTCCTGACTGTAATAGTTAATAAAACACTGTACAGCCTGATAGTGCCTTTCATTCCTGTTACTTTATCAAGTACGGCAGGTGTTACTCATCTATTCTGCGGATGCGTGGGCTAGGCCACGCATGGAAGAACTGGGAAGCAGCCACAGCAGAGGCTCCTCTTCTGTGGATTTTTCAAAGAGCTGTGATATTTTATAAAGTCCATTAAAATATTGTAACCTTAGTGGCCTGGCACACAGCTGTAATCCCAGCACTCTGGAAGTCTGAGACAGGATTGCAACCCAGCCTAGGCAATTTAGTGAGACCCAGTCTTACAAGGAAAAGGGATTGTGGGTATAGTTCAGTGAGAAGGCTCTGAGTTCAAGTCCCGGGACTGCAAGAAAACAAACAATGTGTTCAGTAGCTTGAGATTCGGAAGGTGTCCTCCTTCGGGTGTGACTCACACTGTCAGCCTGTGATGTGTGTCTGTCTGATGCTGTTGATAGTTCACTGTCTGTTCTCTTAACTTACATGGGTTGAATTGACCTTTATTCCCCTTATCATATTCATTCTCACAACATTTCTTCTCTGTTCTTACTAACAGATCCTTGTGTGAGTTTAAAAGTATTCTCAAACATCAGTCATTTCACTTTTTTACTGGAGTTAGGCATTTTTGTAGTTCAGCAAAAACGTCTTTTTCAAACTTGCCGGTGACTGCTCCGTGGTCCACTGTCCTCTTGACTGAGTGAGTGACCTGATTCCCTTCCAGGCGTGGACAGCTCCTCCACCACGAGCAGCGCTTCTCCGGTGCCCAACAGCTACGACACCCTGGAAGGGGGCAGCTACCCTGGTGAGTGTCGTTCTGAAACTCTTTGGCCATCAGCTGCTTTCAAACATGTGGGCTGGAAATTTAGCTCAGTGGTTCCAGCGCCTGCCTAGCAGGCGCAGGGTCCTCGTTTGATCCCCAGTAACCACACACAACTATACCAGGTGCGGTGGCTCACACCTGTCATCCCAGTACTTGGGAGGCAGAGGCAGGAGGATTGCTGAGTTCCAGGCTTGCCTGGGCTACATAGTGAGCTCAGGGCCGGCCTGAACTACACAGCGAGACCCTGTCTCAAAAGGAAAAAAAAACAATCAGTTGGGATGCTCCCAGGTGGGCTCCAAGGTGAAGTGCTCAGCTGAAGCGAGGGGCTCCTCGCAGCAGTTGCAAGCGCCCTGAGGGTCAGGTTCGCGTGTTTGTCCGGGCTCTCGGGCCCCAGGTTCTGATCTTTCCCCGAGCTGCACTTCCGCAGTGCGTGGCCTGGGCAGGGCTCCTGGGTGTCAGTGTGAGCTTTGTGAGCATCTGTAGCAGCGACACAAATGGATTGAGGGCTCATGTTACGTCCAGGGCAGGATGGACCCTTGGAATACAGGCCCCTGTGAGGCCCTCGCCTTCTCTGTGTGCAGAGCCCCAGCTGGGTGGTTCCTGTGAGCGTCTCCCTGTGTCCCCTCTCCGTGGAGAGCTCCCGGCAGCCCCGAGCAGCAAGTGCTGCGCCGAGGCTCAGCCTCCTGCCAGTCTGAATGTCAGAAAGCCAGCGTGGCCCGCCGAGATCAGCACAGGCCGCCAGAGGCTCAGGACACAGCTGCTGTTAGGATGAGGTCCTTCCTCAAGAAGCTCTTAGAAGGGCCGGAGGGTTGACTGGGAGGCAGAGACAGGAGGATTGCTGAGTTCGCGGCGGCTTGCCTGGGCACCATAGTGAGCTCAGGGCCAGCCTGAACTACAAAGCGAGACCCTGTCTCAAAAAAAAAAGAAAAGAAACTCTTAGAAAGTGTACTGGAGCAGATCCTGTGTTTTCAGAGCATAGTTTTGTTCTGCTGATGAAGAATATCATTTTATATATATAAATGGCTTAAAAAGCAGTACTAACAGCCAGCCAGGGTGGCCTGCTGTTGCCCCCGCCCTGCCGGCCTGACGCCTTGCCTCCCCGCCAGACGCGCACTCATCCTCGGCCAGCAGCCCAGCTCCGGACCCTGCACCCGAGCCAGACCCTGCACCTGCACCCACTGCACCTCCATCTGCAAAGCCAGCCAAGCCCTTCGGCCACGGCTACCCCACGCTGCAGCCTGGCTACCAGACCGCCGCGCCGCCACCGAGCTCGGGTACACATCTGGCTGGCCCATACCCTGCCTTCCCACCGTATCCACAGGTGCGTCCTGAGGACCCTGCCCCGCCCTCCATATCAGACTGTAAAAGTTACATCCAGATGCAGTACTAGCTGTGGTTTTATTTTCTTCATCGCATGTTTAGTTTTCAGCCTGCAATTCACAAACACTGGTTTTATATCCAGAAAACTAGTGTTTTTTAAATGTCTGTGTCACTAACCCAGCATTCCCCACAGACCCCGCCCTCTTGCAGCGTGGCTCAGTGTGGTCACCTCCCCTCAGACTCGGGGGCCTGTGGCCCTTCTGCCTGTGTGCAGGGTGCGAGGTGCCTACAGTAGCAATTTCTGTAGTAAACTGTTCCCTACAATAACTAACCGAGTGAAATTTCATCTGGTGGGGAACTCAGCAAAAATCAAAAAGCAGGGAAATCATTTATTTCTGGAATGTCATCTAAGAATTAAGGGCAGAAGGGAAAAAAGAAAAAGCTAGAAAGGGCACTGCAGGAATATGGTTGATTTGGTACAGATTTTCCTACAGCTCATTTTCCTGTACTCTCTTTATGGCTGTACTGGGAGTTGTCTGTCTGTGTTGTAGACAAATTTCTTTCTGGGACCATAATACAGAATTTGTTTCTAAATCTTAGCAACAAGAGAAGCAAGTATAGGGCTGAGGATTGAGCTCAGCTGTGCATCCCATCCTGTCAGTTTGACCCCCAGAACTGCAAAACAAAACAAGAAAAGAAAGCCAAGTGCCAGGGGAGGACTGATCGTGGAAGTGCTGGGCCAGGCGAGGAGAGGCTAGAGTGGTGAAGCTCCATCCTGGCACAGGACAGAGCCAGCGGGGCCTCCAGGCGGGCCTGACCCCTCCCCAGGCTGGTGTGCGGCAGCAGAGAGCTGTGGGCACCAGAGACCCTGTGCTTCTTGCTGCCTGAGACACGAGCTGGGAGCGTGTCTGGCTCCCAGACGGCGTCTGTACTCTGTGCTTGGAGGAGCCAGGCCCCTCTGTGGACTGACACATGGCTCCTTCTCTTCTCGGGGAGGAGGACAGAGGTTACACCAGAAACCAAGGACCTAACAAAGGCTAGTAAAATAAAGCCCCTGTGAGCAAGTCATTCCTGGGGGGCTGGCTTGTGGCCAGTGGCCCAGCACTGCAGAAGAGATCAGTAGCAGTGAGGCCGTCCTGGGCCAGCGGGTCACATGGAAGAGTCTGCCCTGTCCATGCGAGAGTGGCGGGAGCGAGGGGTAGGCAGTGACACTGATTAAAGCCGTGTGAGCTAAGAAATCCCATGAGTCCACCGTCACACTCCCAGTACAGGGCAGATAACACAGCGCAGAGACCGGGGAGTGTCATCATGTATTTCCACGATACCAGCTCGCTGCCAGGAAAGTTCATGATGGGTACAACTTGAAAACAGCCACGTGTCCTGCCTTTTCTGTGTAAACTATTCAGGGAAACCACATTCTTGGTAATAAACAGCATTGTTGGTCTTACAAGGTTTAAACTTGATACGAAGTTTACATGTACTCGGTATTTTTCCTTTGAGCTTTTCGAAGATGCTTCGTGTGGATTGCACTATTAAATCCTTGTACTGTTGCTGAGCTAGTTTGCAACTGCGCTCGCTGCGTTCTTGATTCTCCCTTGCAGCAGTACCCTGGCGTGACCCAGCTGTCGTCTGGCCTGGGAGGGCTGAGTCTCCAGAGCTCCCCGCAGCCAGAAAGCCTGCGGCCAGTCAACCTGACACAGGAGCGGGATGTCCTGCCCCCGACTCCTGTTTGGGCTCCTGTACCTAACTTGAACTCGGACCTCAGAAAGTTAAACTGCAGCCCAGAGTAGGTATTTGTGCATTTCCTCATCTCGAAAGCATCTACTTGGTGAAAATAGGGTATACATTAATGACTTTGAAAGCTGGTGTCATCTCCATGGTGGAGAGTTCTGTTCCTGGGACTCTCCTGCAGGTCTGGGTAGAAGGAGCCGCCGGCTTCAGCTTCACTGTGCGTTCCTCTTCCTGCTCTTGCCCCAGTCCCGTCAGCTCTGGTCACTCAGTCCAGACTTGAGGGCTGGAGAGACTGGCGATCTCGCCCACAGCTGCGAGGCGTCGTGCAGCCCTCCTGCCGCCAGAGAGCATGGGTCCCGTCTGCTGTGACGCTGACGCGTTTGAGTGCCCCTTACTCCAGAGGGTGGGCGTTGTAATGCCACGGCTCCTGGGGTCGGTGGAGTATGGCGTAGTCTTTCCTGGCTGAGTGACGTCGTGCCCACCCAGAAAGCTGTAGGTTTCGGAGCACTGCAGATTTCATACTTGTGCCCTGGGGGGTGTGCAAGCCTGCCGTGGTAAGGCCGGGAGGGCAGATGATGAGTGAGGGGAGATACCCCGTGGTCCCGAGCCAGCAAGTGTGCTACAGAGTCGGCTCTCCTGTAAAGAAAAGGACCTTGGATCGGAGGAGGGGGCTGAGGGTGGGGCGACTGTTGCTGGCTGAGCCCTATGGGTTTTCCTACGAGCTGACATGGGCAGAGGCCTCATGCCAGGCTGGGTCCCCCAAGTGTCCCTCGCACCCGGCTGGGGTGAGACTGCTCGGTGGCCTGTGCTGCGTCGGCCACTGTGGCCCAGTGCCTCTGGCGTCCCAGGCTCCTCTGCTGTCTTCCGTGTGCTCCGAAATGGATTCTTCTGTGTGGCTTCCTAAGATGTAAACTCTCACTCAGCAGGAGAAGCTACTGGAGTGACAGGAACCCAGTGACCTCTTGTCTCAGGAGAGATGGACAGAGGTGTGGGTCAGATGGAGCAGGAAGTCACCCTCCGGTGGAGGGGAGCGGGAGAGGTGGGAGGGGGGCGCTGGCGGGTAGATGGGGCAGAAGGAGCACCTCAGAGACGGTCCCCCTTGGGTGGCAGTGTGGCTCGATGCTCATGCCTGAGAGCGAGCCGGTGCGGCCCTGTGCTCCTCCCTCCCCCGGTGTCCTCGGAGAGCCGCTTTCTCCCTCATGTGTTGTCCTTCCCACCGTGAAGAGGTTCCCGCGTAGCTCAGGTCTTGTGAGGTCTGCTGCACTGCACTTGCTCAAGTAGCCAGGCCTCCCCGCCGCGCACAGGTGTGCCTTACCCAGTGACGCACCTGTGCCCATGAACACTTCACAACCACTGACTGCTGGGTGTTGCCTGCTTCTTGCAGCTCCTTCCGATGCACGCTGACCAACGTCCCTCAGACACAGGCCCTGCTGAGCAAAGCCAAGCTTCCCCTGGGCCTGCTGTTGCACCCCTTCAGAGACCTGACGGTAAGTGCCTTGAAGAGCCGGCGTGCTGGAGTGTGCTTGTGAAGTGTCCAGCGGGTCCCGCTCTCGGTTCTCACTGGACTCGGGGTCAGAAGGAATCATTTTGTCCCGCTCAACCCCGCGTTTTCTGAGCCCCGCATCAGCACGGTGGACAGAGATGGCCTCTGAGGGTTTCTGTACTGATAAAGGCTCCGAGGAGGAAGTGGAAAAGCGCACAGGGTGGTAAACGACAGGAGACCTTCCTTCCGCCCCTGTCCCATGCAGGAGGAGAGCCCTGAGGCTGTCCAGCCCAGCAGACCGCCTGCCCTGCGCAGTAATGGGCAGCCCAGCACGGGAGTCTTTTGAATTAAAACCTTTGCAGTCCGTTTGGTTGAACACCCAGCTGAGGAGATTTTGACATGTCTGGTGGTGCTTGTAGATACTTTGTATCTACACTAAATTTTTAAGCCTAAGAAAAAAACTTGAGCTAAAGACCTTGTGTTTATACTTCTTAGGCTGCATTTCTTCCTCACACTCAGCAGCCTTTTTCAAGGTTTCTAACTTGGATAGGAAAGCCCTTTCCCACACAGAGCCTGTGGGTCCATTAAGGTCACACTGTCTGCTGCCTGGTTCGCAGCCTGACCAGTCCCCGGGATGCCCTGTCACCTCAGGAGGGACAGCGGGAATAAAACGGTAATATACAAAGAACAGGGGAAAAGAATAAAGAATGAGCAGTAGTTCATGTGGGGCCCAGGAGTTGATCTTTAGCCCTGCCCTGGCTGAGACCCCGAGCTCTGGGCCAGTCAATGTTTGAGGCTCCACAGCACAGCAAGGAGCCGGGAGGCTCGGAAAGGAGTGACCGTGTGTCCTGTGAAGTCTCAGTTCACAAGGCTCCCGTGTTCCCTTGCGAGTCACCTGACAAGGCTCCTGTGCTGTCTTGCTGATGTCTGGTCTTGGAGATGGTGGCACAGCCCGAACTTGTCAGCCTCAGTGTCCTGGCTGACAGAAGTCACCGCCTCGTCCTCACTGAGAGCTCAGCGGTGCTGGGACACGAGCCTGTCTGTCCCTGAGCACGGCCAGGAGGTCAGTGAGCAGCTCACACACAGGCCTTGGAGTGATGCGTAATCTCAGGCAGAAGCCAGGTCCAAAGCCTGCGCAGTGCGGTTTGAAGCTGGTCTCTGGCAGGCTTGGCTTCTCCCGGCCTCAGCCCCTGGAGGACACTGGTACCAGCCGTGGCCAGGCACCAGAGACGGGGCTGTGCGTGCAGCAAGTGTGTGACTGTGATCAGAGTCACGGATGCTCGAGCTCTGAGCTCCGTCTGCCTCCCTGTCCGCCTTGAGACGTTCAGACAGCCGTGCTGAGTTGCTCCAGCGGGACCAGAGCCTGCAGTTGCCCCGCCTCAGCCTCCGCCTGTGGCGGGGTGCCGGCGTGCCGCCCTGTGCCCTGCTGTAACAGCCCGCTGGCCTGCGGGGGCGTGTCCCTTGCCCTCAGCCGGCTGAGCCTGCCTGGTGAGCCCTGGCTTCACCGGGTCCTTCCGCCCACAGGCTCTTGCCAGCCAGACTTCTGTGCCCTCTGATGTGACTTTGTTTTGTGTCACGCTGGCAGTGACGAGATGGCGAACGAGCCGCCAGGTGCCCAGCGTGTCACCGGGCCAGTTACTGTGCCGCTGCGGAAGCCCACACGGCACGGTGGCCTCCTGCTCCGTGTGTGGCGCAGGGGGCGCCGGGCGCTGCCACAGCACTTTCCTCTCTTCCCAGCAATTACCAGTGATCACGTCGAACACCATCGTGCGGTGCCGATCCTGTCGGACGTACATCAACCCGTTTGTGTCCTTCGTGGACCAGCGCCGGTGGAAGTGCAACCTGTGCTACCGCGTGAATGACGGTGAGCTGCCCGTGCCGGCCGGCCCCCGCGGTCCGGGGACAGACCTCTCTCCGCATGGGGGCGGGGGGGGGGCGCATGTGCAGCCCGTGTCCGAGGCTGCCTTCCGCAGCCGCTGTGGACCTGCGTGTGTGTCTGGGCACGCGCGTGTGTGCAGGGGGCCTGTGTGCACTTCTTCGATCCGCCCCAGTGGCTTTCAGATCTGCGTTTCTCAGATTATTTCCTGTGTCATGGGATGCGAGAAGTAGAACACGGGTCTAAGACAGGAGGTTGCTGTGCCCTGGTTTCCTTGGGCCATTCCAGAGAACTAGATTATCTCTATCCTCTGGATCTGTTTTTTAAGAGAACCAAAGGGTTTTGTCTCTGTCATTAAATGTCTCCAGGCCAGAGATGGTAGCGCATTCCTGTAAGCCCAGGACTAGGAAGGTTGAAGCAGGAGGAGTTCAAGGCCAGCCTGGGCTGTACGGCATGGCCCAGCCAGGGGAAGAAAAAGCCATTCCCCGAGGTGGTGGGGAAACCTCCCCTCAGTGACTGGCAGGGCACTTGCTCCTGGGATTGTCACTAAGTCCGCACGGGTCCCTGCTCTTTCCAGTGCCCGAAGAGTTCATGTACAACCCCCTGACGCGCTCCTACGGAGAGCCACACAGACGCCCCGAGGTTCAGAATTCCACCGTGGAGTTCATCGCATCCTCAGACTACATGGTACGTCCGTGGTGACCGCCCGTGATGCGTTTGTGTGCATTGTTTTCTGTCAAGTGAATTCTTGTCCAAATTCGTAAGCTGTCACAGTATTAATTTTTAAAGTAAATTAGTGGTGTGAGTGTGTGTGTTCGTGGATCCCCCGGGAAACTGAGAAATGTTAGTACTTTGTGATGAACACCAGCTGCTGTGGTTTGTTGCCACTTGGATTTGAGTTTCTGTCCTTCTCTCATTTAGCATGTAAGGGACTCCAAACAGGAAAATGCCTAATTTTGCCCAGACCTGCAGTCTTCAAGGTCTTAAAGATTTCACTGTCTTTCTGATTCACCCAGATACTCGTGTCGGTGGGAGCTCACTGATCGTTCCCTTACTGACCGCTCGTCACAGCCTGCCTGTCCCCTGTCACCTGAGCTCTGCTGCCACCCTCCGCGTACACAGCTCGGGTTTCCCTGCTTCACACTTGCCGTGTGTTGTACCTCTCTCTCCGTTTTTAACGGCGGCATGTCTTCCAGTCTTTGCTCTCTGCGATAGTGAAACCACTCACAGTGGGAAAGGGAAACAGGAGTCGCTGGTGTGCAGTGACTTTCTTCTGATTGGCCCGTTTCTGTTTTTACAATTTCTGCAGCCTTTTGTGGCTCAGTTAGCCTTTTGCAACCTCAGTGTAATTGTCATATTAACTGCAGAAAACTTTCTCTTGGCCACTTTACTCTCAACTTTTTACCTTCTTTATGACTAACTTTGGCCTTAACTCTGCTTGGAATCCTTAAGAATGTTCATCTGGGGCCGGAGATTTAGTTCAGTGGTTCCACTGCCTGCCTTGCAAGCACAAGGTCCTGAGTTCGTTCCCAGTAACCACATACAGTGCTGGGCATGGTGACTCACACCCACCAGCAGTTAATACTGCATACCACAGTGGCGGGCGTGGTGGCTCACGCCTGTCATCCCAGCACTCGGGAGGCAGAGGCAGGAGGATTGCTGAGTTCCAGGCTTGCCTGGGCTACGTAGTGAGCTCAGGGCCAGCCTGAACTACAAAGCGAGACCCTGTCTCAAAAAAAAATCTTCATCTGACTGAAGTGACAGTATAAGAAATAACCTTATGATTTACATGACCTCTGTTGGCTTTATCTGTTCATTCATTCACTCGTTTGTCATTACTGGGTACCGAAGCAAGAGCCTTCAGTTGTAGTATATGTGCTGCTGAAGCGAGCACCCAAGAGCCTTCCTACTGAGCCTTCCAGCCCCTTCTTTAGGTTTGAGGTTGAAGCAGGGTCTCACTCACTCACCACGGCTGGCCCTAGACATGGGTCCTCCTTTCTCAGCCAGCACTGTAGCGGTACTACCATGCCTCGCCTGGTTGACATTTTTTAAGAACACACACAAAAAACAAAGCCAGGGTGAAGCTCCGTGGTAAGGCATTTGCTTCCAGGGGTAAAGCCTGGGTTGGATCCCTAGCACTATAAAAATACTGATAAAATAAACCATATACAAATCTATGGTCAGTTTAATAGTAAATAATAAACCAGCCTTATTTTTCTTCAGAAGATATCTAATCCGATCTTCCTGCCCAGGAAAACCTTTAACCAAACCATTTAACCATTATAACTACTGCACCATGCTTAACCCCCAACGAGTCTTCAAGAAAAACTGGAAGGGCTCTCGCTCCGTTAGCGCGTGAGGTCCGGGGCAGCAGCCCCGCCCTGCCCTTGGCGCAGCGTGTTCAGTAAGTGAACGTGCACAGTCGTCGTACAAGGGGGCCTCGTGCTTGCCGACTAAGCCACGTTGTTTTTGCTCCTTTCAGCTCCGCCCTCCTCAGCCTGCGGTTTACCTGTTTGTTTTAGATGTGTCTCACAACGCCATGGAAGCCGGGTATCTGACGGTTCTGTGCCAGTCGCTGTTAGAACACTTAGACAAGTAAGAGTAGTTTTTACTCACATGTGTGTCTGTGCATAAATGTACATAAGTCCGAAGAGTCCGAAGTCGACTGGGTGTGGGTGTGTCTGGGTACCGACCGTAGGAGTGGTTCCTGTCCGTGCTGTCGTGAGAACCCCCCGCTTGTGCTCCTGCGACCTAGCTGGCTTCGCCCCTGGCCCGCACGTGACGCCACACAGCTTCCGATGTTCCGCCCAGAGAGGCTCACTGTCGGGCACAGGGACCTGGGGCGACTGCCGCAGGCTGGCTGAGAGAGGACAGACACCCTGCCCCAGTGGGGCAGCCGGCTGGGCCTCCTGCGGGGCAGCAGCACACAGGGCGGGCGGAGGGCGGACAGCAGGCAGTACCTGCACCTGCCGGGAACTCGGGTGCTCCCACCGCTGCGGAGCGGAGCTGCTCCGAGAGCCTCACAGTGGGCGCCTCCCCTCATCCTCTGCTCTCCGTGCACGCGCACGATCCCGCCGAGCCAGGCGGCTCCTCCCGAGGTGTCGCAGCCCCTGTGGGGCGGAACGGGAGAGGGGAGCAGAGCCGCTCAGGGCCGCTCTTCCTGTGGGCGCCACGCCGCTGTGCAGGGAGCAGAGCGGAACATGGTGGGCGCTCTGTCTTCAGCCCCAAGTCCTGCCTGCCCGCCCGCCTCAGCCAGCGATTCAAGTGACCCCAGGGCACTGGAAACCACACTGCTGCAGCACTCTGTCCTCTCCGCACCCGCCGGACAGGGCTGGAGGCGTGGTGAGGGCAGCCGCTTCTGCAGTGGCTCTCACGTGAGCGGGCATGGGCATGGGCGTGAGTTCTTCATCACAGGTGCCCTGAGTCTCCCTCGTCTTGCGTTGGGACTCAAGAACCCTTCCTGGCCACTGCTCCAGGTCACACAGCATGGACACCCCTGATCGTGGCCTGACTCTAAAAGGGCATCCTCAGAGTGCTGAGGTGCTACAAGGTTGGCATCCAGTGCCTGTTGGCAATATAGTTGTAAGGTTTTTACCTCTGGTTTGGCTGTGAAGGCCTTCTGCAGACAGGTGTGTGAATGTGGCCTCTGGCTGCCCTGGAGAGAGCCGCTGCAGCTCCTCACCTGACAGGTGTGACCAGAGCCAGTGCCCGCCCGCCCCTGCCACAGTCTCAGTGTGAGCCCCATGGCACCTCCGGACAGTGCCGAGTGACCTGAGTGACGTATTCCCGTGGAGTGAAGACCCAGAGCAGCCTGTGGGGGTGAAAGACTTTGCTGATGGCAGAAAGGGACACATTAAGAAAGTAACACAGTGGAGGCCCCGCTGGCAGCGGTGTAATTATAGGGTTTGTGGCCAGCTCTGGAGCCATCTTTGAGGAAGAAGCACATGGTGCCAGAGCAGTGCGGCTCCACTTGGCATCTTTTCATCTCAAGTGGGTCACTAGGCTGCTCTCACTGGTGAGAAAAGACCCAGTTCTGGGCCCACAGAAGCCTGGGACAGGAAGACAAGCCTGGATGCCCAGCCCCGCCTGCTGGCCAGCCGGGCACGTGGCCCTGCTCCCTAGAGCTCCGTGACTCATCTTGCAAGAGGGCAGTTCACTGTGGCCCTCGCCGAAAGAAGTTACAGCACGGAGCTAACCCAGTGCGGGCGCCCTGAAATACACTTGTGTGAGAGGTGTCCTTGTCACACAGGGGTGTGAACTCTGCACAGTAAAGTTCACTGGCATTGTATCAGTCTCATTTGTTACTCCATCCTTAACATGCTGACATGATGCACACTGCTGTAGGGTTGGACCTGGAAATGTAAGCGTATACTTAAAGGAGTATATTTCAAAGGAATGTTAGGAAGAAATCTTACCTTCTTAAAAATTCTCACTTCTAGCCAGGTGTGGTGGCTCACGCCTGTCATCCCAGCACTCAGGAGGCAGAGGCAGGAGGACTGCTGAGTTTGAGCCTTGCCTGGGCTACATAGTGAGCTCAGGGCCAGCCTGAACGACAAAGCCAGACCCTGTCTCAAAAAAAAAAAATTCTCACTTCTAGTTTTGGCTTATTCTTAGGTGAATAGTGATATTGGTAGCTTTCTGAAATTTGAAGTCTAAACGTGTAAGTGGTTTCATCTAAAAATTAGATATTTCATCTTTACTCTTCTATGCTTTATATTGGTTTAGAGATAATTTTCTATCCCTTCTTGAAAAGTAAAGTCAAGTCGTTGTTAGACTTAGCTTTCTGTTTCATCATTTTGTTTTATCAAGTATTACTGAGTAATTGGATTTAAAAGTGTTATTTTTATCTCTAGGCTTCCTGGAGATTCACGAACAAGAATAGGGTTCATGACCTTTGACAGCACTATTCACTTCTACAATTTGCAGGAAGGGCTGTCACAGCCTCAGATGCTGATCGTGTCAGACCTAGACGGTAAGCACCCAGAGTCAGTCGGCCTCACCCGGTGCCGCCCACAGGCGCACTGTCGTGTCCTTGAGCTCAAGATCCACTTTGTGTTGTTTTTTACACCTGTATATGTGGTGTGCACACTTCCGTGTAATGTATACGGAGTCTTTGTATTTAATGAGGTGATGTTACAGTACACATTACATGTGTGACTTGATGAACTAAAATTTTCTGTTATTTTTTTACTTTGTTGACTAAAATATGTTTTCCCTATAGATGTTTTTCTACCTACACCAGATGGTTTACTTGTGAATCTGTATGAAAGCAAAGAGGTGAGATTGATTTGTTTCCTTGCCATATAAAGCACTTGTGTTTGAGCGCCCCGCCAGGCCCATGCCCTGGCGTGTCAGTGTTAGCAGGGGACAGCAAAGGTGGCATCTACTGTCCCCCCAGTCGGCAGGCAGAGACCCGGGGCGTGCCGTGCTCGGGCTGACGCGGACAGGAACTGCCTTGCCGTCTCAGTAACTGAATGTTCTGTCTTTGTTTTCCCAGCTTATAAAAGTCTTGTTGAATGCGTTACCAGGCATGTTCACCAACACAAGAGAAACACACAGTGCCCTGGGCCCAGCGCTTCAGGCCGCCTTTAAATTAATGTCTCCAACAGGTGGTCGTGTGTCTGTATTCCAGACACAGTTACCTTCCTTGGGCGCAGGGCTTCTGCAGTCCCGAGAAGACCCCAACCAAAGATCCAGCACGAAGGTACTTCATGTTTAGCGTCTCTGTCCTGCCCTGGTGCGTCTTGTCTCTGCTGATGGTGTAGCGGTTTGTTCGTTATTCTGCTGATGACTTCATTAGGAATTTAAAAATTAGTAAGAGTGTAATCCGGCTGGGGAGGGTGTACGGTGATGCAGAATTAATACAGCACCTGGGCTCTGCGTGGTTAGGGACCTTCTTCTTTATTAATGACCAATATCACGGAGGTTACCAGCATTCACATAGGGTGCCTTGGGATGTGATTGGATGAGAGGGCGGGAGCAGTGTTTACAGCGGGGACATGATTGGATGCAAGAGCAGAAGCAGCATTTAGCAATGTATGGTCTGCGTCACCTGTGTCACCTGAGTCTGTGCGTTGCTAGGATTTCTTAAAGGGGCATGGCCTCTTTTCGTCCGCCAGGAGAGAGAATAAGTGGAAATACCTAGAGAAGGGTTTGGCCACATAAGAGTATTTACCTAAAATTACCTTTTTTATTTCTGTGTTGCAGTGTTCTTTTTACTACTTTGGAAGCTATAAAAATGTAGAAATTGGTCGAGCATGGTGGCTCATGCCTGTAATCCCAGCACTTGGGAGGCTGAGGCAGGACTGCCATGAATTTGAGGCCAGCCTGTATTACACAGTGAGACCCCATCTTAAAATTTTAGAAACTATTTAATCATTTTTTTATAAATGAGGAAACATTAAAATATCTTCCAAAAGGTTGCGTAACTTTTAAATGGTAAAAATGTGGTTTAATTTTCTAAGTCTGGTTTTCTCTTCTGTCATAAAAGTGAAAACTGAGTTTGAGTTACTGAAATTTCACATGATCCCATTAATAAACTTTGATTATAAAGGTGTACTATCCATCTTTTTGTAAAATATGTGGAGAACTTACTTTCAGTAACTTACTTTCAGGTTATCAGCATTTAAAGATATACACATACAAACACAGTTAGACCCCCTACAGACAAGTCTGTTTCGAAGTGCCCCTGGCAGCAGGCTGAGATCCCGGACACTAACGTATGTCTTAGGAAGGCGAAGCCGCTTCTTTCCCCGAGCTGCTCAGTGGCCGGGCAGCAGCCATTTAAACCTCCCTTCACCTCGGTGCTCTCACCTCGAGCCAGATCTCTTGGGCTCGTGGTCCTGACGTTTGCCGTGCAGTAATTGTGTAATTGTGTTGTCTTGGCTAATGTATTTCTCGGGTTTTTACCTTCATTTCTTCTTCTGTAAAAGGCAGATGATGAACACTTTCAGAGATGCTGTGTGAATGTGAGAATTAAATTGCACGATATTCTCAAAACCACCCTCACCTGGGTGGAAGAGGCTGTGCTCCCGTGCTGAGGAAGAGCATGGCGCATGCGTGCGTGCGTGTGTGCCTGCCTGGAGCCTGCCAGCTCCAGCTCACTCCGGGCTTTCTCGGCCAGGTGGTGCAGCATCTTGGCCCCGCAACCGACTTCTATAAGAAGCTGGCTTTGGACTGCTCGGGGCAGCAAACAGCAGTGGACCTGTTCCTTTTAAGCTCACAGTATTCTGACCTGGCTTCTCTAGGTAAGTTTATCTGTGGATGTGAAAACTTGTAGCACGTAATTAGATCTAAACTCTGAGTAAGCATGCTCAGTACCTTGGGGAACAAGACAGATGTACTCTTACAGTGCCGGGCATGGTGGCTCACGCCTTTAATCCCAGCACTCGGGAGGCAGAGGCAGGAGGATCGCTGAGTTTGAGGCTTGCCTGGTCTACATAGTGAGCTCAGAGCCAGCCTGAACTACAAAGTGAAACCCTGTCTCAAAAAAAAAAAAAAAGAAAAGATGTGAATTCTGTACATAATGTCTGTGAAGAGGATGGACAAACCATATAAAGCGCCATTAGTGGGCCAGAGATTTAGCTCAGTGGTTCTGGCGCCTGCCACACAAGCACAAGGTCCTGAGTTCGATCCCAGTAACCACATACAATGCTGGGCGTGGAGACTCACACCCACCAGGAATGGATACCACATACCACAGTGCCAGGCGTGGTGGCTCACGCCTGTAATCCCAGCATTCGGGAGGCAGAGGCAGGAGGATTGCTGAGTTCTAGGCTTGCCTGGGCTCCATAGTGAGCTCAGGGCCAGCCTGAACTACAAAGTGAGACCCTGTCTCAAAAAAAAAACAAAAAAAAAAACGCCATTAGTGTTTTATGTGTATAACACAACTTCTTGAGCTTCTGCTCAATAATAAACATTATCATATTTATAAAATTTTGTTTTGATTTACATGTTGCTTGTATTTTGACTTTAGCTTTCTCCTTACAACTTAGATTTCTTCACGATGTAGAATCTATGCCTCTGTGTGAGTAGAATGTCGTTGCTTCGTACCTAATACTTTTCTTGGTCCCCTCCAAAGCTTGCATGTCCAGGTATTCTGCAGGGTGCATCTATTATTATCCATCTTTCCACTGTACCCACAATCCTTCCCAAGCGGAGAAGCTGCAGAGAGACCTGAAACGGTATCTCACGAGGAAAATTGGATTTGAAGCTGTGATGAGGATACGCTGTACTAAAGGTGGGAGCTGGTACCAGTCATGCTTCTTGCTGTGCTTATTTTGATTGGCACGGTAGTATACGCTGTGCCGGATTATTAAATAATCATTTTTTAAGAGAAGATTTGTAGAGGGCTGGAGGATTAGCTCAGTGGTCCCGGTGCCTGCCTCCCAAGCGCAAGGTCCTGAGTTCAATCCCCGGTGACCACATACAATGCTGGGCGTGGAGACTCACTCTCACCAGCCATCAATACCACATACCACAGTGCCGGGTGTGGTGGCTCATGCCTGTCATCCCAGCACTCGGGAGGCAGAGACAGCAGGATTGCTGAGTTTGAAGCTTGCCTGGGCTCCATAGTGAGCTCAGAGCCAGCCCAAACTACAAAGTGAGACCCTGTCTCAAAAAAAAAAAAAAAAAAAAAGAAAAGTCTTGTAGAAGTGGGTGAGAGCACTGTTTGGGCTTACTAGAAGGAACCTGAAGGGAAAGCTCATCTTGCAGATGATTTGAGGGGAACTGGAGCAGTGAGAACTAACTCACAGTATTGGTTTATAGTCCTCTAATTTATGTTTCCTTGGGATTGTGTGCATGCTTCCTAGAGGGATCCTCATCTCTTATTTTAAATCTAAATTGTACGGTAATCCTTATTTAATTTGTTTTGCTGGGTCTTTGATTTCAGACCCCATGAGAAAGTGTTAATGGTTAGTGAGAGACGTTGAAAGTATGGTTTTCGTTCACATGTCTTATGTTGGGTTGTTTTTGGTTTTTTTTTTTTTTTTTTTTTTGCTTTTACCGATACTAGGGATCGAATTCAGGCCCTTGTGCTTCTAAGGTAGATGTGGTTCCACTTGAGCTAAATCCTCAGCCTGTGGTGGCTTGTTTAATTCGTATGTTAGGGCCAGCACCCAGCCCTCCAGCTTTGTCTCCCCAGGTCTGTCCTTGGGAAGTGGGAGTACTGGAGTCGGACCCAGACCTTCACTCTGAGCTCCATCCGCCCCCCGCCTTCCTGTGCTGTACTTTGACAGGATTTTGCTATGTTGCCCAAGCTGGGCTCAAACCCACAGTCCTCCTGCTCCAGCCTGTCAGTGCTAGAAACCACCCAACGCCCATTTATCCTTTTGACTCAGAATCAGGCATCTTCATTTTTTTTCCCTTTATTGAGTTTATTGGTACCTTTTAGGAATACATTATGATCATATTCCTCATTGGCCATCTGTACCTGTACATGATATATCTTCATTCATATTTTTTCCCATTCTCCTGCCCACCCTATAACCCCCACCCCAATATACATAAGCTTTGTTTCTGTTTTTACCATCAAATTTTTTCTTTCCACTCTGCTTTCCTCTGCCCATATTTGACTTTGAACAGTGGCTTTCCCCTGAGGGAGGCCGGTGCTGTGCTTGAGCTTCTCCGTCGGGTCTCTGCTTCCCAGGTCTTTCCATGCACACCTTTCATGGCAACTTCTTTGTCCGGTCCACTGACCTGCTGTCTCTGGCCAACATCAACCCCGATGCCGGCTTTGCAGTGCAGCTGTCCATTGAGGAGAGCCTGACCGACACGTCCCTGGTGTGCTTTCAGACTGCGCTGCTCTACACGTCCAGCAAAGGTCAGGGCCTCGGGCCACGCTGTGCCACCCTCCTCCTCATGTCTCTCGGGGAGTGAGCAGGGAGCGTCGGGCTGGGAGCAGGGGCACCATTGCTCTGGCAGACCTGTGTGTGGGGACATCGTCAAGTAATATCTGTGCACAAGTGTATGTGGTGTAAAACTTACATTCCTAAAATTATGTGGTTTTAGTGAACAGTTCCTCCTAAACGTGTCTGTGCCACTCTTGGCATTATTCCTTACCCTGTAAAATAGAATTATCATTTAATTGCTGTATAGCAATTAGACTTTCATTTATTATATACACAACTAAGGTTTTGGATATTTTACTTGTTGGATAAGATTTACAGTAAGTAACATTGAGAAAAAAAGTAGAACCTAGTGTTGAGCTGTATATAAAATTGTGTGAGCCGGGTGTGGTAGCCCACACCTGTAATCCTAGCACTGGGGAGGCTGAGGCAGAAGTGTTGCTGCAAGTTTGAGGCCAGCCTGGTCTGCATAGTGAGTTCAAGCCCAACTAGAACTACACAGCAAGACCCTGTCTCACTCATTATGTGTATTCATAGTCTGTAGATTCGGAAAATGTTTCATTTTCTTGAAAACATGTTAATGGTAAAACTTGTTTCTACATTTGGCTACATTGAATTTTTAACTTAATCTAGCTAAACAGTATTAAGAGGAAACTTTTGACTGGTCTGTCTTTATTAAACAACACCTATTCAGGCGAGCGGCGGATCTGAGTGCACACACTCTGTCTGCCCGTGGTGAGCTCACTAGCGGATGTGTACGCAGGCGTGGATGTACAGGCTGCCATCTGTCTTCTTGCAAACATGGGTGAGTACAAAGTTAAGGAGCTGGGGAGATGCACTTTTCAAGACTAAAAACTGAACTTGGAGCCCCCCCCCAGAAGAGTTCTTCCTTTAAAAAATTATTTTTGATTTTGTTAATTTTTTTTTATAACTTTTGAAATGGGTTCTCACTGTGTAATTCAAGGCGGCCTTGAAGTCAGTGGAAGCTTCTGGCTTCATCCCAGGATGTTAAGGAAAAGGGCAGCCAGCCACCCAGGGACGTCCGCGACCGGTTCCCTGACCTGCTGCAGGGGGCGCTGTGGGTTTACCGTGCTGGTGCTGCCCAGGCATGTGTTTGACACACAACACACCACAAAGCTATATGCAGAAAAGGCAAATTTTACTGTAGGTAAATTTTTAAAATGTTTTTGGAGATTGATTGATAAAACTTTGTCTTATTTTTATTATAACTTAGACATAAAATGAATTTTGATATTTTCCATATAGTTTGGAGGAAAATAGTTATTATTACTCAAAATGATAATAGCACTTACTAAAGAAACCCCCACACCGTCCACTTTCTCTGGTGCTGGGATCGAAGCCAGGACTTTGTGTTGTATTGTAATTATTTACACTACAACTGATTAATTTTCAGTTTGCTTTTACCTTTAGTGCTTGGATATATTTATAGATTGCTTCTATTTAAACAAAATAAGTTCTTGGAGAAAAATAAATTTTACACTACGTATTTCTTTCATCAATGATTGTATGAAAGCCCATGTTCATTTGCCCTACCTTGAGTGTTGACCCAGGATGTTTTGCAAAGTAGATTTTAAAGAATCACAAGAGATGACCTAGACTGTGGAATTGTGTTAACTGGGCAGGGAAAAACATGGTGCTTTCCATGTGCGGCTTCATTTGACTAAGGGAACTATCCCGTGCTTTCTCAGAAATAAAGGGATAATATACAATATGGTGTATAATAGCAATAGTAGCTAAGTGTTTTTCAGTGTAAAAAATTAAAACCAAAGGAATCTAGAATTGTTCTGATTATCAGATTTACTTCTAAAAATACGTGTAATGAACAGACACTTGAAATGAGAGCAGACTAGGCAGGTGGCACACACCTGGGACCCCAGCACTCGGGAGCTGGGGCAGGAGGGTTGTCGAGAGTGTGAACCCAGCGTGGGCTGCATAGGGAGGCCCTGCCTCCAGAAATTATTTTAAAAAGAAAGGAAAAGAAGGAGGGGTAAATTTTTTAAAAAGGGAGAGGGGCAGGGATTTAGCTCATTGGTTCCATGCCCGCCTCACAAGCGCAAGGTCCCAAGTTCAGTCTCCAGTACCACATATTATATTGCTGGGCGTAGTGGCTCATGGCTGTCATCCCAGCACTCAGGACAGCAGAGGCAGGAGGATTGCTGAGCTCGAGGTTTGTCTGGGCTCCGGAGCGAGCTCCGGGCCAGCCTGAGCTAGAGAAGAAAAGGCAAAGGAGCCCTTGCCGCGCATCCTGCCTCAGTCGTGGAGTGCGCACCGGAGCCGTGGTGCCGGCCGGATGTCGTGCGAATGGCTTCTGCCGGGGTGTGTTGCAGCTGTGGACCGGTCAGTCTCCTCAAGTCTGTCGGACGCGAGAGACGCCCTGGTGAACGCCGTGGTGGATTCCCTGTCTGCGTACGGCGCCACTGTCTCGAGCGTGCGGCACTCTGGCTTGATGGCCCCCGCCTCCCTCAAGCTGTTCCCTCTCTACGTCCTGGCCCTGCTCAAACAGGTAGCTCTGGTGCCATTACCTTCCCAGCCGCCTCACGGTCTCCCATGCAAAGTGAAGTCTGTGCTGCCGCTCTCTAGTGCTGGCTGGTGGGCAGGGGAGGTGCACGCACGCTGGTGTTTGGAAGGGCAGCTGTGTTCAGGGAGCAGTGTGAGTGCTGGTGCCATCGTAGCCCACTCCATGCATGCTTCTAGAGAGCGGCTCTCATGAAAGCCGCCCTTACTGACCCTCTCTGCCTGTCCCGGCCCCCGAAGAGGCCAGCCATCTTCTCTGTCCCCTGTGCTCACAGGGTGGCTAGAAGGCAGACCTTAGGAACTGAGTCTGGGTCTGATTTGGAAACACTTTCTCTAGAGTTGGGGGCAGCGTGTTCGTTTCACTTGACCTGTCCTCTTCTTGCAGAAAGCGTTTAGAACGGGCACGAGTACTCGGCTGGACGACCGGGTGTATGCCATGTGTCAGATAAAGTCTCAGCCGCTGGTCCACCTGATGAAAATGATCCACCCCAACTTGCACAGGATAGACAGGCTGACGGACGAGGTAGGCGTGCGGTGTCCTGGAAGCCGTCCACCCTGAGTGTGAGGTGTCATGTCCTCGCACTCCACGGCTGGCTAGTGGCCATGGAGGCCACACCGCGAGGGACCGCAGCGCCAGCCCCTTGACGCCGTCCCTTTCCCTGCAGGGTGCCATCCATGTGAACGACAGGGTGGTGCCTCAGCCACCGCTCCAGAAACTGTCTGCGGAGAGGCTGACGCGAGAAGGCGCTTTCCTCATGGACTGTGGCTCGGTGAGCGGCTCCGCCGGCCACGCCCCTCGGCTGTGGGTTGGGTTTGGCCAGCCACGGGGAGCTGGTGGGGTCCGGGCAGGGACAGGGGCGCAGGCAGTGGGGCAGTCCCGACAGAGACGGGAGTACTGCAAGCTTTTCTGGCTGACGTCCTGTTCCTACAGAGATGAATGTGGTTATTATCATGAATATGTGCTTCGTAGGGAACGGAAAGAGCTGGGTTCTTCTCTCCAGGGACTTTATCGTAAGAATCAAAGGGACTTGAGTGTTCTTGGTTCAGCCGTCTGTGTGATGGGCGGTTTCCTCAGAAGTCCTTGCACAGGGGTGGACGGGACTGTGGAGGGGTCACAGCCAGCTGAAAGTGGTACCTACGAACAGGAAGAGGCTTTGGGGAGCCGTGGGAGGGACAGACCCCCGCAGTGAAGCATCGTGTTGGGATTAAAGTAGTGGAAGGTGCCTGTAGCCCCACCACGCTGGGAGGCTGAGGCAAGAGGACCACACGTTCGAGCCCCTCCTGGTTGACTCAGTGACTTAGGAAGACCCTGTCTGAAAATTAAAAATTACCCAGAAACGGTGAGTAGGAAATAGAGCAAGCCAGTTATTCTGGTGAAAGTGCTGCAGTCCTGGGAGAGAGGCGCACGGAAGGGAGCCCCTGAACCCTAAGGAGCGGAGACAGAGCTGCTCTAGAGCAGGGTGGCGAGCCTTGAGAGCCCGCTGGGCACACGTGCCTCGGTGCGCCACGGCGGCTCTGCCTCCGGAGCTGCGCGTCGTAGCAGCTCTGACGGTAGCCTGGACCACTCCCACAGGGTCCTTTGCAGAGTGGCTGCAGTGGGTTTTCTGAACGATTAGGTGTGCTGATGTTTTGTTGCCTTCTGTAGGTCTTTTACATTTGGATTGGAAAAGGCTGTGACAGTACCTTCATACGGGATGTGCTCGGGTACCCTAATTTTGCATCGGTACCACAGAAAATGGTCAGTGAATTTTATACAACTTTTTTGTTTTGCTTTTTCATTGACGTAGTTTGTGTAAGGTTCGCCATCTTAACATTTTAAAGTGTACAGTTAGTGTCACACAGCGCTCGGCACTCTCTCCAGTCAGGAGCCCTGTTTGCCAGGCTCCCCTGCTGCTCCGTCTGGCTTGACCTATTCCTGACACATCCTGCAAATGGGGTCGTGGGTCCGGGAGGTGGCTCAGCGGCGCCACACCTGCCTGGCAGACACAGGCTCTGACTTGAATCCCTGGTACTACAAATAAGTGAAATAATAAAATGGAGCCACACAGAAGGTACAAGAAGCCTTTTGTTTCTGGCTTTTCTTACCTCCCACGACTTCTGCGAGACTGACTCTCCACCGTGCGGCTTGTATTACATACAGTTCATTATTTTTATGACTGAAAAGCACCCGTTGGCGGACGCCTCGGTGGTTTCTGTCTGAAGCTGGCACTGCTCGTGCTGCTCCGAGGTATGTGTGTGAGTCCCGGGCACCTAGGATTCTGGCGCCAGGACAGCTCGCACGTACCTTCCTGGGAAGCGCCAGGCGGCTCGGCGCCCTGTTCCCGATACAGGCCTATTTCTCCCTGGCCTTTACTGAATGCAGCTCAGCCAGTGCTGAGCAAGCGCGATGCTGGGTCCTGGTGTCAGTAATCAAAACAGAGGCTCAGTACATGCTGCGATAGGCCCTTTTCCTGAAATTAGGATAAGTTCACTGTAACCCTGCCCTATTCCAGACGAGATCAGGATATTTGCTTCTAGTTTGACAGATTAACCCCAGAGTTCATTTCTGAGAGTCAGCAAATGAAGGTAATGGGGACAGACTTTCGAAGAGGAGCAGTGTCAGCAGGCGGAGGGGCAGAGACCCAACCGGGGAGCGCACGGCAGCCCCTGGAGCAGGCGCGGGTGCGGGCCGGGTCAGACCGGCGGAATTCCCGCAACGTAGAGGGCGAGGATTTCATTCCAGTCACTGCCACAAAGCACAAAAGTAGTCTTGGAGCCAGGTGCAGCAGTACATGTCTTAAGTCCCAGCTGCCAGCAGGCTGAGGCTGGAGGACCACAAGCTCCAGGCCAGCCTGGACGACTCAGCAAGACCCTGCTTTACAAAACAGCAAGCACGGGGGCTCCAGCTCCGTGAGGGGGCAGCCGTGTGCTCAGTGTGCAGCGCCCAGAGCAGAACGCGACGGTGATGACCACAGGGCCCGGGAGCTTCCGAGGGGGTGTCTGCTGGCTCCTTGTGTCAGAGTACTTGTTAGGTGTGCACCAGACATACGGAAAAAGGAAGCCATGCGGACCACTGGAAGAAACCTGTGTGAATATTTATGGTTTGTTTCTACTCTTCAAATGGGAATGGGCTGTATAAGCCGGGAATCTTAAAAACTAACAAATCTGAAAGTATAAATATAAAACATTTTTATTTGGTGATTAATAAAGCCAAACCACAGATAACAGAATTCTGAGGTTATCTGATAGCATCAGATTTCATTTAGTTACCACTTGACAGAGATTTTTAAACCTTTCTGGAGAGCCATTTGAAATTCACTTGTTAAGATTCATGCTATACTGTGCAGTAAGTTATTTAACTGTTAAAAGTAGGTGTAGTCGGGCCGGAGATTTAGCTCAGTGGTTCCAGCACCTGCCTCACAAGTGCAAGGTCCTGAGTTCGATCCCCACTAACCACATACAATGCTGAGCGTGGTGGCTCATGCCTATCATCCCAGCACGCTGGAGGCAGAGACAGGAGGATTGCTGAATTCGAGGCTTGCCTGGGCTACATAGTGAGCTCAGGGCCAGCCTGAACTACAAAGCAAGACCATGTCTCAAAAAAAAAAAAGTAGGTGGGCCAGAGGATTAGCTCCGTGGTTCTGGTGCCTGCCTTGCAAGCACAAGGTCCTGAGTTCGATCCCCGGTAACCACATACAGTGCTGGGCGTGGAGACTCACGTCCACCAGCCATCAATGCCACATACCACAGTGCTGGGCGTGGTGGCTCACGCCTGTCATCCCAGCACTCGGGAGGCAGAGGCAGGAGGATTGCTGAGTTTGAGGCCTGCCTGGACTACATAGTGAGCTCAGGGCCAGCCTGAACTACAAAGCGAGACCCTGTCTCAAAAAGAAAAGAAAAAAAAAAAAAGCAGGTGTAGTTACACAGGTGCACACATGCTCAGTGCTGAGTATGTCTGCCTAACTGAAAACATTCGCCTCAAAATGTGTAGGATTTCTTTTAAATCGTGACATCTTTTACAAATATAATTGACCCAAATGCTTTTATTTAAATTTTATATGCTATATACTTTAAATTATGTAGTATACTTTCACATTGGCTTTGAGGAAGAAAAATAAATTTTGCCATATTATAGAAAATTAATTTTCAAAATAGTTTTCATGTTGCTTAGTATTTATTACCATTAAGTATTGGTCTTTTTTTGTTGTTGTTGTTTGTACTGGGATTGAACTCATGACCTTAAGCTTGCAAGGCAGGCAGTAGAACCACTGAGCTAAATCCCAGCCTGCTAATAAGTCCTGCTCTTAATGACTCGTTAGTATTAGGAAAGAGCAGACTCTCGGTCTTTCAGATGATCTTACAGAGTTCTCGAATATATTTGTGCATTCACACTGCTGCTGGAGGGTCTGTGCCTTTACACGTCAAGAGGCAGATGTGACGTTCGCAGGACAGCTGTTGGGGAGGAGAGTGCAGTGGCCCTTGCTCAGGACCGGGGCCTGGCCCCACATTTGGCTGTTGGCTGCAGAAGAAGCCAGGGCCCAGGCTGGCCCCGCTGACGTTCTCTTCCCTGAGCACGTGCTGTGCTTCTACCTAGAAAAGGGTGCTGTCTCAGGGAAGAGCCGGTGAGGTGTCAGGAGGGAGCCTTCTCTGCCTGACCCGAAAGCTGCAGGTCTGCCGGCTGCCCCGGGCGGTGCGGCGTGGCTGCGGGACTGGCGACGGTCAGGACACGGTTCCTGAGTGTGCTGCTCTTTCAGGCGCATCTTCCTGAGTTGGACACGCTCGCATCAGAGAGAACCAGGTCCTTCCTCAGCTGGCTGCGGGACAGCAGACCCCTGAGCCCGGTCCTGCACGTGGTAAAGTAAGTGTTTCTGTGGGCTCCGCAGGGCCCAGCGCAGGCCTTCCAGGGTGCAGGCCGGGGCGCCGGAGCGCTGGTCCGGCCTGGCCTCACACCGGGAGCAGTGCGGCTCTCCTGGGGAGCCGCGCTCAGAGCAGTGCCCCTCACCCTTCCAGAGACGAGAGCCCGGCCAAGGTGGAGTTCTTCCAGCACCTGGTGGAGGACCGGACGGAAGCTGCGTTCTCCTACTACGAGTTCCTGCGTCACGTCCAGCAGCAGATCTGCAAGTGAAGCGGAGGGAGAGGGGCTGCGAAGACAAGAGGCATAACTAGGTAACGCTTAGTCTGGCGCGGAAGCACACGGACCTCGGCGCGGGTACAGTGCACACGGCGTGCACACGCCTGCTCTGTCGGGGGCCGCGGCGGTGGGGGGAGGAGCTGCACCATCCCGAGGCCCCCGGTGCCATCGCCAGAGCGCCAGTCACCGTGCAGAGCTCCACACGCCCGGAGCTGTGCTTCCCCAGCCCTGCTGGAGCCTAACAGCGAGTCACGTGTTTCTTACGCGTCCCATGACGTGTGTGGACTCGGCTCTGACCAGAGCGACCCCGGACGGCAGCGCCCCGCCGCTTGTCCGAGAGTCACTTGTGATGAGGAACAGCTGTGCTTCTTGACAGAGTCCAACATGGTCCTGGAAAGACGGTTTCCGGGCAAGCATAGGGAGTATGTATATGATGTACATATATGTTACATTTGTAAAGAAAATGTAAAAATGTAACTACAGAATATGAATTGCTGAACCTGTGCTGCATCGTTGGGGACAAGTTTTTCACAGTCAGAGAATGAGATCAACTGACGCATATTATGAATTGAGGCCACAAAAGAAACACAGAACTCTTTGTAACTGTCAAATCTTTTACGTGGATTTATTTATGATCAGCCTACTAATTAAAAATATTTTGCTTGACAGTTGGTTTGTTGTTTTTTGGGGGATTTGGTGATGTTTTTACATATAGGATATATTGAACTTGTTTCTTGGGGAAACTGATAAAACACTCCACTGAGGATTACATGTGAGCCCATGTGCTTTCATTAGTTTGTAAACATTCCAAGTACTCACTTTGTATTCCAAAAACAAATGATGCTATTTTCAAAATACATTTAATTGCTAAATATGATCTTAAATTGCCTTTCTCTTAAGCATTTTCCTGCATACCGTGTGCGTATTTTTGTGTGTGCGTGTGTGCATGTTTTTTCCACGGGGTAGAAGCCAGGGCACTCACGTGCAGAGAAACACTACCAGTCAGCAGCTCCGGCGTTTTGGTTTGTTTTGTTTTTTTTTTGTTTTTTTTTTGTTTTTTTTTTTTGAGACAGAGTCTCACTTTGTAGTTCAGACTGGCCCTGAACTTACTATATAGCCCAGGCAAGCCTGGAACTCACAGCAATCCTCCTGCCTCTGCCTCCTGAGTGCTGGAATTACAGGTGTGAGCCACCATGCCCGGCCAGCCCTTTTGTTTTTGAGATACAGTTGCAGTAAATTCCTCAAGCCGTCTCGAACTTGTGACCCTCCCGCCTCTGCCTTCTGAAGAGCTGGCCTTATAGACAGTCCCGCCACACCCCACCTACACCCAGAAAGTGTTCACGGCCTATGCCACTTGCCTTATTTAATTGACTTTAGGTTAGTATCTTGAACTGCAAGAGTAGTTTTCTTCTGCGCAAGCAGTCTCCGAGAGGTGGGGCAACATGTCACACGCCTGGAGCGCCAGCTCCAGAGAGGCTGAGGTAGGAAGACGGCAAGATAGGGTGCCTAACCCGGGCGCTGTGGACATGGGGTACGCTCCTGTCTCAGAGGGCTCGGGGTGTGGCCCAGCGCAAGGCCCCTGGGCTGAATCCCAGTACCACCAAAAAGGAAACCTCAGGCTGGGCGCGGGGCCCGTCCGCGCCACCCCAGCTCCTTGGAGAGCCGAGGCGGGACTGCGAGTTCTGCCGCCAGCCGCCTCCGTCCGGAGGAGGAGGGAAGCCGCGCCGGGCTGCCGCGCCGTGGTGGAGCCTTCACAGGACGGACCGGGCCCTGGGTGGTCTCCCAGCACACAGAAAGGAGAGGACTCCCATTCAGTGGCAGCTCACGTCCTGGAAAACCGGCATCCGTTACGGTGCGGAGTGGCATTCTGTGCTCAGTGAAGTCCCCGCGGAGAGCTTGGCCGTCTGTTTTCCTTGGGCAGAATAAAACCCGTCTCCCGCCTGGGGAAGAGCGGTGGCCCGAGCTGTTACCGTGGCCGAGCTGATCACAGCCCACGCCCACGCCCACGCCCCACCCAGGACTCGCCTCTGGCCCCAAAGCTCCACCGAAAGGAGCCGCCGCCTCCAGACAGCGTCCGGGTCTCACCAAGGACCCCGCGCCCCGCGTCTTGGCAGCATTGGAGAAAGGCGGGGGGTGGGGCGTTCTTGCCAGACCCTGCCCCGCTCAGGAAGGAAGGAGGCCCCGCGGCAGCGGCCGGTGTCCCTGCGCCCGCGTACCCAGAGGGCGGCAGGCGCTGTGGAGCGGGGGCTCCCGCGCGGGAGACCGCGAACGGCACCTGCGTGTGCCCGGCGACCCCGAGCGCGGGTGCAAAACTGGGCTGGCTCCGGGCTGGGCAGGAGGAGCCGCAGCCAGGGAACGGAGCACGGGACTCTGGTTACCCGAGAGGGACACGAACGCGCAGACAGACCGGACGCTCGGCAGGGACGGCTGGGGAGGTGACATCCCGCCCTGGCGCACAGTGTGTCGGTGGAGGCGGGCGACTGGCGCGGCGTGACGGGCGCGGGAGAGGCGGAGCCCAGACCTGCAGCCAGGTCTTCAGTGGCTCCTCACTAAAACTGCACCGGGAGACGGGAGTGGTCGGGAGACGCCCTGAACGAGGACAGCGGGCAGAGCAGGGACAGCGTGAGCGGGAGGACTCCCGGTGGTCGGGCCTCCAGGGCGGCGGACACCCCTCCGCCCGCCTCCCGTGCGCGGGGGACTCGGTCGCCGCCCAGCGCGAGCCGTGGGGTCGGTGCGGGGCCTCGCTAGGCGACTGCGGAGACCTGGAAGCTCGCAGGCGGCTCGAAGTGACGTCTCGACACCTCCGGGTCGGGACGGGGCTCCGGCCGCGCAAGGTCTCCGGTCCCGGGTCCGGCTCGGCAGCGCCGCAGCAGGCGGGACTTGGCAGCGGCGCGTTCCTCGTACTTCACGGGACCCCTGGGCGGACACGGCCTCCTCGCTCCCGCCCGTGCTCCTCCCGACGCCCGGGGAGGCCATAACCCTTTGCTCGCAAGGCTCCCTGCTTTCTAGTGACCCCTGGGGCCGAGCGGGGCGAGCCCTGCATTGGACCCGGTGAACCCAGCACGCGGCCGGCAGGGGGCGGAGCCCGCTCTCTCCCCTCGTCCTCGCTCTGCCTGCGGGGACCTAGTCACCTCCGAGCCTCGCTCCGCGTCCGAAGGCGGGGAAGACGCGGCCTCACGCTCTCAGGAGCCACCTGGGCAGCAGAACTTTTGTTGTTGGTTTTTGCCTGTTTTAGTTTTCTGAGACAAGGTCTCCCCTTGAAGCTCAGACTGACCTTGAACTCCTGATAGTCCTCCTGCCTCAGCCTCCTGAGTGCCAGGAAGACAGGTGTGAGCTACCACGCTCAGCTCTAAACTACTCTCTTGGATGAGAACAGAAACAGCTATCACTAGATAGAAAGTGAAAGAAAACCCAGTGGAGCAGGGGTGGACGGGCATGTGGCAGTGCCCACCTGCTCTCGTGGCCACAGCAGAGGAGGCGTCCAGGCTGCCCGGAGCAGGGGGTACACGCTGCCCGCGGTACTCGGTGGCCCTGCGGCCCGGGGAGCCTGCCCGCTGGACGGTCCCAGAGGTCACACGGCACGGGGGCCCCGGGAAGCAGCGTGAGCTGGTGGCCTCGCAGCTGTGCCCGCGCTGTGGCCTGCCCGGGCAGTCGGTCTGTCAGCGGGTCACCCGGTCACCCGATGTCCTCTGTGCTGGCCACTGACCCAGGGCCCACTTCTGACCAGAGGACGCACCGCAGGATGTGGCTGAGTGATAGCGAGCTTCCATTGCACACAAGGTGAACCCAGGTTTGGTCCCCAGCATCACAAAAATGTAAATACCGTGTACTGGTGTGCCACACAGTTAAAACCTGGCATGGACGTGCTGCTCTCAGGGTCAGGGGTTACAGGGGTGTTTTGGGGGTGAGCTCTCCCAAGTAAAGAAAACATCCCCTTCACCAAGAACAAACATCTGTATTCCTCCACCCTTTAGAGGCCCTACACAGGCTCACACCACTATGTCCTGACAACCGCATAACATAACGCATGCGCCAGAATCTATTCCCATGACACTTAATAAGTGTGTCCAATTGTGCGCGTGTGCTAGATGGCGGGTCGTAACCTTAGGGGTCCTCAGCTGCCCTGGGCTCTGAGTCAGAAACCATTTCCTACAGTTGTTCACTGTGAAGCCAAGGCTGGCTCTGTTAAGTACGGTGGCTGAGTTGGGCATGGTGTCGCACACCTGAAATCCCAGCACTTGGGAGGCTGAGGCAGGAGGATCACTGAAAGTTCAAGCCCAGCCTACACCACCAGCGAGATCTGGTCTCAAAAACAAAACAGCCTGGCAGGTGCAAAGGCTTGAGTTTGACTCCCAGTACCAAAAAAAAACGAAAAATAATGAAGGCCAAAAGGAACATCCTTCCCTGCTCACCCTCAAAACCGTCAGACTTGCGACCTCCAGCAGACACCTGAGCACACCCCTCACGCAGCACCTGCCTCCCCGCCATCTTCCCTTCCTGGTTGCCCCAGTGGACAGACGAGATGGTCCCCCCACACATGATTTTACACACAATAACATGTTTCTGTGGCAGAAGCAGGAAACCTTCCACTTGGCTGAGCCTGGAACCCTGCTGGTGCCGAGCACACAGCACTCACCGGGTGACTTTCCTAGACTGCTCATCTTCCAAAACCACTTCGCATATGGAGGTCATTTGAAGACAGGAGTGTCTGCAAAGCCAGGCTGTGTGACAGTCAATGGATGGGCTGGGCTTGGTGGCACATATGTGTAATCCTACCCATGGGAGGCTGAGGCAGGAGGATCTGAGTTCAAGACCAATCTGAGATAGGTGGTGAACTTAAGGCCAGCCTGGACTATAGAGCAAGGCGCTGTCTCAAAAAAAAAAAAAAAAACAAGGGATGAAATCTGGGAACTACTTTTACTAGAAGTTAAAGCACAACTCTGAGTGTCAGAGCCCTGGGGAGGCCGGCTTGGCCCTGGGAGCACAGCAGATGAACGGCATTGAGAGCGCAGATAAGGATCTCCCTGCACACCCCAGCCCCGTCTGGGCGGCAAGGACATCCGTGGCTCCTGGAGGCCGGTGTCGGAGGATCAAGGCCGTCCGAGCAAGGGGGAAGCTCGCGTCCGGAGGCACGGGCTGTGGCTGAGGAAGCTCACCTGCTCGGCAGTCACACCCGGAAGGTTTCCCAGTGACTCAAAAAGGTCATGCCAGGACTTCTGGGGCCTCAGAGGCAGACCCCGGTTCTGGGGAGCCCTGGTGCTTGAGGGAAAATTGTAAAGACTTAGGAGCACAAAGCTGCCATGTAGTGAATTTAGAGGAAAGAAACAAAGCATGTTTCAACGCACAAAGGCCAAACAATTGAACTGTAATAAAGGAACTGCCCTCCCATCACAGCCCGCCTGTCCCACACTTCCCGGCCACGTCCCCTCCGCTGCCTTTCCCGCGACAGTCCCGTGAGTTTTCTGCAGAGAATAGAGAGGACAGTTGTCTTTTCTCTGCCGAGATGGACTAGTTTCCGTCATCGGGGTTCTGGAGGAGTTCCAGCCTTGATCCTGACGCATCCTCTCGGCCCGGCCTCCTTCGGTCTTTCCGGCCGCACCGCGGTCAGAGGGTCGGGCGGCAGCAGCAGTGTAGCGCCGGTGTCAGCTGCTCCTGCTCGGCGCGGCCAGGACGCACAGGCGAGGGACGCGAGCCGCCCAAGGACGTCCACGGCGCTAGCCAGACGCGGGTCCAGCTCCACCCGCTCTTGCTGGCTCTGCACAAGTCACGCGAGCCGGTGTGACCCAGAGGGCCGGAACAGGAGCCGTGGCTTCCTTGTTCTGTTTTCAGAACCGCCGCAGGAGGTAACACCGAGGGAGCGTGCGCCGAGCCGCCGCCGGGTGGTGCCAGCTCAGCGCACCTTCTTCCTTCTGCCTCGACGCCGGTGGCGCAGGCAGCAGGGGCAGGGCCGGCTCTGCGCACCTCTGCGGCAGAGCGACCAGTGCAGCACCTGCCCCAGTTAACAGCAGACACGAAGCGGGCTGGGAGGAAGGAGGAGACAGCGAGAAACAGAGGGACCTGGCCGGGAGTCCGCGGAGGGCCGGGAGCCAGACACAGCGCGCAGCAGGGCTGGAGGGGCCCGGCCCGGCGGGGGCAGGCTGGGCGCAGGCCTGCAGGGGAGCTCGGAGCAGGGAGAGGGCGGACCTGAACACCGGCGCGGTTCCCTTCACCTGCGGAGCCCGGAAGAGGAGGCCTGGGGCGGCAGAGGCAGGAGGATTGCTGTCAGTTAGAGGGCTTGCCTGGGCTACATAGTGCGTTCAGGACCAGCCTGAACTACAAAGCGAGACCGTCTCAAAAAAAAAAAGCGAAATCAGAAATTCAAATGTGAAAGGTTGAAAGGGGTAAGAAGTATGTATGTATGTACTGGTATTAGTTCAGGCTGGCCTTGAACTCACTGGGATCCTCTTGCCCCTCCGTGGGAGTCCCGAGATCACAGTGAAACAGGAAAACCGAGTTTGTAAATTCTTTCACTAAAGTAAGGCTCCAGCTCACTTCTTGGAAGGCTCCGAAATGGGCCCCTCCTCAGTTGTTTAGCGTCGTAAACTTTGTTAAATTCACATCGGAGTTTTGTTACTGTTGAGGCTGAAGCCTCATTAGGCTCCACCTGCCTGCGTTTAGAAGGACCTTGGTTGCTAAAGAGGACTGTGATGCTCACTTCCGTGACAGGTGGAATCTGCGCGGTTCCGAGCGGTGGAGCGTGTGGCCGCAGGCTGCACTGGCCAGTGAGACGCGTAAGCTTGTGACCGACCAGTGGATTACTGAATCCGGCCAAGGAGATGACAGGATGCGAGTCCGCCCTAACTTGGAGAACATTCTGTAGAGCGGGCCTCAAAGCCTGGCCTCTGCACAGCCGGGAACCTGCCTTTTGCTGAGAAGATAACGCTGCGCGTTGTGCCGCTTCAACAAGTGCGCGCCGCCCAGCTCGGCCCTGCGCGCGGTTTGGAAACGGCCGGCTGAGGCCGCGCTCCGTGTGCCAGGTCGGTGGGTCGGGGCTTCGTCCCTGCCGTCGCGTGACCCGCGGTTCCCGCCGGGGCCGACCGGCCCAGCCGGAGGAGGCGGAGTCTCCTTCCCGCCTGATTCGGCCCCTGCGCTCCTCCGGAGCCCGGCACGCGAGGCTGCCCGTGGAGCACGCCGGTTAGCGCCTGGCACCTGCCGTCACGATCGGCTTTTGCCGTGGTGGGCACCGAGCCGGGCCTTTGCGCTGAGCGACGGCCCGGCTTGGGGGCCTCGCGGGCCCGGTTCCGGCCGCCCGTGCCTCGCTGCGGGCTGCGCGCCCCTTGGCGGGGAGCGAGGGGCCCAAGGCAGGTGCAGGCCGAGTTCCCCGAGGTTTCTCCGACAGGGTCTGCGGTACCGGCAACTCCAGCCGCCCTTGCGCAGGGTGGGGGGTGGGGCGAGCCGGCCCTCGCTTCCCTCCGCGGCGGCCGCCCAGCGCAGCCCGCGTGTCCGTAGCCAGCCGAGAGCGCGCTGGAGTCCGGCGCACAGGTCTAAGGCCGGGCGTAGGTCAGCACGACGCGCGGCGTCCGTCGCACGGGCCCCGTCCCCCGGGTGCCGCCCGCCGGTCTGCGGGTCACACGCCACGCTGCCTTGGAACTGAGGTCAGCGGTGCGGCCCGGCCCCGCTCGAGGTCCGGTCTGTCGCAGCCGAGCAGGGCGAAGGCTTGTTCGGGGTCGTTCTGTGCCTCGTGCTTGTTTTCAGAGACAACAGTCACGGAGAAAAACACCGGCTTTCCCTGCTGAGAAGTCAGGTTCCCACCCTGTAGCTCTTCCAGCTAAAACCCGCTTTGCAGAGGCCGGTTTGGTCCTGCGAGATTCCCCGGTGCCGGCGTCCCCGCACGGAACGGCCAGGCCCGGCGTGCGGCGAGCCGTGTCGCGGTGGGCCTGCAGAGACCCTCCGTCCGGCCTCCCGTCGTCCAGCGGCCGCCAGACGGGACCGGACGCGGGCCGGGAGGCGAGGCGAGGCCGAGCGGGAGGGCGGGGCCGAGCGGGAGGGCGGGGCCGAGCGGGAGGGCGGGGCCGAGCGGGAGGGCGGGGCCGAGCGGGAGGGCGGGGCCGAGCGGGAGGGCGGGGCCGAGCGGGAGGGCGGGGCCGAGCGGGAGGGCGGACACGCCCCGGCCGCCGCTGCTCACGCCGCGATCCCTGGAGGACTCGGCAGGATGCTGGCGCGCGCTGCGCTGCTGCTGCGCCCGAGCCCCCGCGCCCCAGCCGGCGCGCAGGTAACGGGGTGAGGGCGGGGCCGGGCCAGCCCGAGGCGGGGCGCCCCTGGGTTGGAGGAAGGGGCCGCGGGCGGTGAGCGGCGAGAGCGTGTGTGGCGTGCGCCGCGCTGCCCCGGGAAGCGGGGAAGTTGGGTCAGCGCGGGACTTGGCTCGGGCGCCCCCGCCCCGGAGACCGTGGCCGGCCGTCAAAGAAACATGTTTAACTTTTATCTTACAGCTCTGCAGTGTTAAAAAGTAAGCAAAAATTCCCTCACGGTTTCACTTCTTATTTCTTTTGGAGTTTCCTTTCTTTGGGTTTTGTTTTGGCCGTTGTTTTCTCCTAACAACTATCTCAGGACTTCGCGTGTGCATTCATGCAGGGAATATTTAACTGCGTTTTTCAACATTTCCCCCGCGTGTTTGCAAGCAAATGAAGAAGGCTGTTTTGTACTGACACCTGAAGGAGACGCCCGCCAGGCAGCGCACACCTGCGACCTCTGGACTCCGGGGGCTGAGCGGGAGGATCCGAATTCCTGGCCAGCCTGGGCAGCTGGGCGACAGGAGACCCTGGGGTGGTTAACTGATGTCAGGGTCCGCAGGACCAGAAACCACAGCCAGCGCTCGCCCTTACTGACAGGCCTGCGCCGCATCCCAGGCCGCTCTCCACCCCCTTTCCAGTGGGGACCTCGGCCACCTCCTGACCACAGGCCTGGGCTGCGGCAAGACTGGCTTTGGTGATGAGGAAGACCGAGGCGGCCAGTGCAGAGGCCCTGGATTCAGCCTGGGAAAGAGGGCAAGAGGAAACATGTCAAGTGTAGAATGGTAGACTCCATAAAATAGCTGGGGCAGAGGCTTTGTAAGAATTGTACTTTTGGGCCAGAGGATTAGCTCAGTGGTTCCGGCACCTGCCT
>PVIC010003931.1:39387-65976 GCA_004025085.1 Thryonomys swinderianus | reverse complement strand
ATTTCTTAGATAATCAGGTAACCTCAACATCTTGGATATGGACCACCTAGGAAATGCAGCCTAAACTTAGCCAGCCAAGAACAGATGCTCTCTGTACAGTTAGCCGTGAAGTATGGTCTTTTTGGTGAACTGCAGTTCCCACCCTCTTGTGCATATAAACTGCTACAGTACTCAGAAATCCTAGCTCATCAATGGATTCAACAGCCTTCGCACCCAGACATCGTTATACAGCTGATTATATGTGAAGTTTTCCAAAAGTATTTCTTCAGTAGTGCTGGGGAATTGGAATCAGGGCCTTCACACGGAGCTATATCCAAAATCCCTTTTAAAATCAGGTCATTCTAGCCACTGAGTTGCCCAGACTAGACTCAGACCTGTAGTCCTCTAGTCTCAGCTTCCCGGGGGCTGCGATTCCACCACACCCAGCTCAACTTGAGAGCAGCTAAAATATTCCGTAACTGCATTTTAACCTTGAGCACTTTGGCTGACTTTTTCTATGCATAAACTCAACAAAGAATAGTTGCTTGACTCTTAAAACAAACAAACAAACAAACAAATAAACAAACAGACAAACAAACAAACAAACAGGAAAACCAGATTTGTCTTGTATCCCCGAGCTGGCTCTGCTTGTTTTCTACATCAAATCGTTCATCCCATTTGCTGAATTCACTCACCCTCTGAGTGGTAAGAAACGCAACCTTCCTAAAGACAGGAACTAGCTTCCACATCTGTCTGAGTTCCTAAGTTTATACGTTCAACAAACCATTAAATCCCCTGATTATCTCAAGAGATGTGGGCAGGGATCCAGTGGCCTTCAAATTTGTGTAATGTCTTCTTTTAAATTTTTTTTCCCTCTGATCATAGCTCTTCTTAGTTCTCCAAGGTTGGTGATTGCTTCCTTCCTTAGGCAGCACATTTCTTTATTTTTTTCAGATTATTTTCTTTATTAGTCCCTGTTTGTAGAACATAGTGTTTGCACCCCTTGGGTGGAGTTGGTGTGTGTTTGTAACATGTTTTCACTTCCCTTTTCAAGTCCTTTCTCTCCTCCATCTCTCTCTTGATCTCTTTCTTTTTCCCTTCATTTTACTTTTATTAGTATGTATTTTCTGTACATAATGGTTGCATTCATCGTGGGGAGCTGGTACATGTGCCTAATACATCTCTGTTCCTTCTTTAAAATCCTTGTTCTCTTCCTCCCCTTTCTTTTACCTTTTGGTCCCCTTCCCTTATGCAATTATTTTTAGTTGGCATAAAAAAATAGAGTTTGGGGGGAGTGGAATAAGTAGAAAGTTTAAACACTACTTATTTGATGAATACATGTTGATCTGATTATTTTTCTTGTACTGACAATGTTGTAGTGACACCTTTCTCGGATGGAACCCACTTTCAGTAACCAGACAGATTATGAGAGGGAAGTTGCGGTGGGTTAGGGTGGTGAAATAGGAGACCGGGAGGTCATATGCAAAGCTACTATTTGTGAACCTGCACAAGCCTCCTTCCATCAGAGTTTCTAAAGTCTCCGGGAAAGGCAACTTCATTTCTTCTTTGGAGCTCTGTTCTTGACTAAGTGTGTACCGTAGCAGATTCTCGTATGGGATCATCAGCATTGGCAAAATAAAGATGTAAATTTAACTTGATCATTTAAAATAAAATAATTTCTGATTTCTGTAAATGCCACATACACTCACTGCAAAAGAGTATGATATATGTATATGATAGTATATATAACTTACATGATAGTTACAACAACATCATCAGTAAACTCTAAATCTGTTGCCTTCTGGGTGACCTAACACGTGTCCACTGATTCTTCCATGACCTAGTGCTCATTTTCTTTGTGTAAGTTTAACTTGATCATTTAAAATAAAATAATTTCTGATTTCTGTAAATGCCACATATACTCACTGTAAAAGAGTATGATATATGTATATGATAGTATATATAACTTACATGATAGTTACAACAACATCATCAGTAAACTCTAAATCTGTTGCCTTCTGGGTGACCTAACACGTGTCCACTGATTCTTCCATGACCTAGTGCTCATTTTCTATGTGTCTTCACTTTTTAGAAGATTTGTTAAAAAAAAAAAGTCTTGATGACCTGAAAGACCACAGGCGTGGGAACACGTGTCAGGAGGAAGACGGGCATCCGTGCATCCAGCCCGGAAGAGAGCTGTCTTGGCACCGCAGAGCGAGACCCGCTGTGGGCGCTCAGAGTCCCTGTGCCATGCCGTGGGAGTCGTGACGGCCTGTCTTCGTGGAAGCCATGTTTATAAATGGAGGCCCGTCTCCCGTGCAGGTGGTGGCAACAAGGGAGCGTGATTCGCCTCCTCTTACCCGTGAACGCTCTGGCCGGCCCTGCTCTCTTGCAGATAGACGGCTGCACGTTTTTCATCTGCAGATCGCACTCAGGAGCTGTTTATCCTTCGCTCCCTGGCGGCCCCCAGCGCCCGTCCCGCCTGCTCGCTCCCGGCGGCCTGTAGCAGCCTCCTCATGATCTCCAGCCGCTACTCTCGCTTTGCCTTCAGCCCATTAGTCAGAGTAACCTTAAACATGGAGACTAGGCCATGCGCTCTGGTTTAGGGTTCTCCAGGGGCTTCCCGGGTGCCCCTGGACACCGCCTGCCCCGGCCCCTTCCGCCGCAGCCCTAGCCCCGGCGCTCTCCCGCCGTCTCCCCGGGCTCCCCTCACAGGCCCTTCTGCGCGGCAGGACTCTGCACGGGCTTTGCTCTCTGCTCCCCGCCTGGGATTTCCCCCTGCAAGCCGCCCGCATGGCTGGCTCCTTTTGGACTCCAGAAGTCCTTGCACAGCCCCTTGCAGGGTCTTCCCTGGCTGTTTCTAGAATGACCGTTCTCTTTGCCCCTGCTGTTCTCTGTTATGTGTGTTACATCGAGCAGTTCCTTGGCTCCTCTGTGTATTTGCTTATGTCCCGCCAGTAGCTAACTCTTCCGGGGTGCCCGGTGTGGGCCACGCGATGGTGGGCCTTGTCCCGGCTCCGCTGGACTGTCTTTCCCCGTCGAAGCCCGGGGCTTCTCTGTGGAGGCGTTTTCCCTGTTCACCATCATGTGCCGAGGGCTGTGTCGAGTCTGAGGCCTGGACTGGCAGGGACAGGCGCCCCTGTCTGGCGTAGGTGGCGATAGCCAGATCTAGTGACCCCCGGAGCAGGCGCCGCGGCAGGGACCGGGAGGGGTGCGCACCGATGCGGAGGGGGAGGGCCGGGCCGGAGGCCTCACCTGGGCCGTGGCTGGTAGAAGGAGCCGGCCCGAGTCCCCGCTCACGTTTCTCTCACATCAACACCGGCGGCCTGTTCCGGCCCCCGCCGCGCGGAGCGGGGGGCACAGGCCGCGCTGCCCCGGGCACCTCCCACGGCGGAGGCGGCTGTCTCGGCCCACGTCCTGCTCGACGGCGGGTAAGTGGTTTCCTGAGCCCGTTCCCTCCTGCCTCCCTCTCCGCGCCCGCCCGCCTCTGTGCTTGTCCCGCCCTCTGTCCTCCCTGCGCGTCTGCGGACTCCGAGGCCACTCGGTGGGGCCGCTGCTGGGGAGCCCGGGCGGCCGTGTGCCCTGCTCCTTCTGCAGGCTCGCGTTTGACCCGGCTTGCTGGATGTCCGCGTGCTCTTGGCGCCGGGCTCCACCCCGGAGTCGCCGAGCAGCCGTGGCCGCTGGCCTCACGCAGGTCACCGGTGAAGGTAGTCAGTGTTGGGCTACCGGGGCTATATTCTTTCGAACTATATTTTTAAGCAGACCAGGCCCCACTGTAATTTCTCCTGAGAGAGTCAGGGCAGAGTCTTTGCGTTTATGATGTATTAATGTTAAAGGCAATTTAATGGAGTTCAGTGGTAATGGAAGCAAAAATACAGTAATCAAATATCAAAAGAAAATTGTGGCAAGATTGGAGTATTACTATAGCTGGTGGAAAACAAAGCTACAGACTGGATTCAGCATTCTGGGGGATAAGAGCCTGAGAAGAGCAGCCAGAGGCAGAAGAAACCCCAAGAGAAAGAAAGGACACGGGTCCGATGGGGGAGATTTCTAAGAAGGAGCCGGGGTGGCCGACAAGCCCGGGAAGTGAAGACTCGGAGAGTGTGGGGTTTGCCAGCCCGGGGGAGCTGGGCCGGGGAAGCAGTGTCTGTGTCCACACACGTCGAGCTGTCGCCCCTGCCAGCCCCCGGGTGATGTCCCGCCCTACAGGGGCACAGCTACCCCTCGTCAGGCGCTGGTGAAGCCACGCGGGCTGACCTCGGCTGGCACAGTGTGGATGGAACGGCAGCAGGTGAGGAAATGGAGGCACAGGAGCTCAGAGCCCTGGGCCGCTGGCCTGTGGAGGGAGGGCCGGCGCTGAAGAAGGAATCCTGCCGCTGGGGGTTCAAGGAAGACGATGGAGATGATGACAGGGCTCATCTCTGAGGAGGAAGGTGGAGGTGGACATTCGGGTGGAGCGATTAGTGCTGGACAGGAAGAGGATCTGTCCTGGGGACAGCGTCAGGGTTGGAGGCTGTGGCGAAGAGAGGGTGGGAACGGAGAGGGTAGACAGTGAGAGAGACCCCCCGTACACCCCTGTTTGCCTCTGTGCAGAAAGAGGGAGCAGTGAGAAGAGACCGAGTGGCTGGGCCGGAGATTTAGCTCAGTGCTTCCGGCGCCTGCCTCGCAAGCACAAGGTCCTGAGTTCAATCCCCAGTAACCACATACAATGCTGGGTGTGGAGACTCACGCCCACCAACGATCAACACCGCATACTACAATGCCGGATGTGGTGGCTCACGCCTGTCATCCCAGTACTCGGGAGGCAGAGACAGGAGGATTGCTGAGTTCGAGGCTTGCTTGGGCTCCATAGTGAGCTCAGGGCCAGTCTGGACTACAAAGCGAGACCCTGTCTCAAAAAAAAAAAAAAGAATAAAAAGAGACCAAGCGGGTCAGGCTCAGAGACTTGCGGTGTCAGGAATGGAAGGAGGCCACACGGGAGAGGCCCGGAGCTCCATGAGAGTCCCGGCTGTGATTTTCCCACGCGCCCACTGTGTCTGTGACTCTACAGCCCCGTGACGGGAGCAGTCAGCCGTCCCGACGCTGCCTGGGGACCCCTGGACCTGGGTGCAAACCTCCCGGCAGAGGGTCCCAGGGCGAAGCTCCAGAGGTGAGTTGAGGAAGCAACGCACACGATGCCAGCTGGACGTGCAGTGCTAACGTTTGCTCCCGTCACGGGGAGGGTTTCGTTCTCGGCCGGGAACCCGGAAAGCCCAGAGACGAGTGACGGCATCGGAAGACACGCAAGAGCTCGCCCCGGCTGTCCCCCAACGACGGCTGAGGGGACCGCGGGAGGGACGAGGCGACTCCTCCTGGTAACTGGGCGGCTGGGCGGAAAGAGGCGCCTGTACTCGTGCCCCGAGGCCACCACTTTCTCCCCGAGACGCTGCGGGGTTTTCACTCCCAGTACGTACCTTTTTCACTTCCGGAGTGAAGAGGCTCGTACGAGCAGAACGGCACCGTCAGGAAACGCTGTGGACGTGGCTGCCCGGGGGGAGGCCTGAAGCCAGCGCGCCCTGCTTTGCTGCCGCCTGGGCCGCCTTTCCGGTGGTTCAGAGCCGGGGGCGGGAAGGGCCGTGTCGGCTTCGAGGAGAGCCCAGTCCGGCTCCACTCGTGCGGCAGCCCGGCCCCCCGACGGACCGCGGACCTCTTGCTTAGCTTTCCGTTATTTACCAGTAGAAGCTCTTGTGATCCTGTCGTTGCCTGAGCTTACACCTGTTGTCCTGTCCTGCCCAACAGGTACAAAGATCTAGTTTTTTCCCCCAACACGTAAGAGGCGTACAAGGTACGATAAAAACACAAAGAACGGGTAACGTGACGATTGATTACAGTAAGACGCTTTGCCACGAGTTCCCCTGAAAATATTCCGCTTGCTTCGAACACATTCATCCCATCATTCTCGGCGAGTGGCTTGGGCTGTAACACGGTTTTAGGGTTTAAACGTTCCCGGGATATTCCGATCATTCCTCGAGGCTGCAAAGCCTCCTGAATCTCCCTCGATGTGGCCTGAGTTTCTGTGCCACACCCGAGGACGAAAGCGGCTTCGGGGGCTCCCCCGGGCTGTGCGCCTCTCCTCCCAGAGGCTTGGGAGCTTCTAGCTTCACCAAGGCATTGGGCTGATGATGTCACTTGTCACGTAGATGCCGAGACGTTGACACGCGTCCGGCTGCCTGGTCAAATCGCTTCCATTAATCACCGCGCCTGCCTAATAGCATTACGATGCTAATAAAGCAGAGTTCGCCCCAAAGACTTGGGGATTTTGATACAGTTAAGTGTTGGCCTGCGGCCAGAGGTTCCTGTCTCTCCACCCCCTGCTGCGCCCTGTTAATTCTCACAAACTAGTCCGAGCTGAAACCATCGTCTGGAAAGGCCTCTGGGGACAGCACCGTCAGTGCCAGGACTGAGCAGTAGGTGGCGCTCGTCCCCCGACTCCGGGCCGCGCTCCGACCGCGCGGCAGGGGCTGTCACAGCGCAGGCGGGAGCTCCGGAGCCAGAGCCGGGGAGGCAGGAGGCCGCCTTGCGGTCCCCCGGAGCCCGTCGTGTGGACAGTGGAGGCTCCGGTGACCGGCAGCCGCGTGCACAGTTTCCGGAAATGGAGCCGGTCGGATGGGCTGAAATTCCAGCTTCCGTTGTGGCCAACTCTACTCTGTTCTAAATGATCAGAGAGGTGCCATTTCATTGCTTTCTTTTTAGATCCCAAATGTACCTCTCCCGCCCTCGAAACCTAAGGGTTAACTTGGGCTTTAGAGCTTTCTGTTGCTTTTGACAGGTCCCACATCAACTCTGTTAACCTGGCCGCGCACTGTTCGGGAGACTGTCTTTCACTGAGTGTACCCGAGAACATCTGGGCCCTGATTTATGGGATTATTCACTGTTTACAGACCATTGCTTAGTATCTGGTTTGAATCCCCGTTTTCTGCTGTTTCTCAGTAATATCATTATGTCCAGGGATATAAATAAAGAACTCTGACATCAGTTTCCCAGTGAACTGATTAAAAATCCATATTTTTCTACAGATTCTGAGTATTAATAAAAGATAAGTCTTTTGTGTGGTTATACTCCATATTTATTATAGACAAAACAGGGTGAGTAAAAGCAAAAGGAAAAAAAAAAGCAACCAAAATGGTAGCTCGATATAATTAGGTGTAGGCTTTCTGCCTTTTTCACTCTCATTCTCTTATCGGTATATGTGACACACGCACACACACACACACACACGCACACACACACACACACACACACTCACGACGGTCAGTGAAGCTGCTGTGGCGCAGCAGGAGGAGACACTGCTGGCGAGCACGCTGCTCTGTCTCTGCATTCCCGTAGCCCTCTCTCCTGTTGACCTCGGACACCCAGCTCTTTATTTATTTATTTTTTTCTTTTGAGACAGGTTCTCGCCAGGTAGTGGAGGCTGGTGCTGAACCCAGCGAGTAGATGAGGCTGGCCTTGAACTTGCAGCAACACCCCTGCCTCGGCCTCCGGGGTGCTGGGGTTACGATGTGTACCACCGCGCCCGGCTTGACTCAGCTCTTAGTAGCTCCTCCGTCTCTCTTTTTTTTTTTGAGACAGGGTCTCGCTTTGTAGTTCAGGCTGGCCCTGAGCTCACTATGGAGGCCAGGCAAGCCTCGAACTCAGCAATTGTCCTGTCTCTGCCTCCCGAGTGCTGGGATGACAGGCGTGAGTCACCACGCCTGGCACTATATGTGGTCACCGGGGATCGAACTCAGGACCTTGCGCTTGGGAGGCAGGCGCCGGAACCACTGAGCTAATCCTCCGGCCCCCATCTGTTTCTTAATATAAGAGAGAAATAGATAATAGAAATAGATGATAGATAATTTAATTTCCCTTTCCTTTTATACAAATATGCTTTTTTTGCACATTGAGAAGCTTTCTCTCTCCCTCTCTCTCTCTTCCTGCACTAGGAAATGAATCTAGAGCCTTTGCACTCAGCTACGTACGCAGCCCTTTAAAGTATTTCATATTTTGGGCCATCTCCGCGCAACACAGGTTCAAGTCTAAGCTTGCTGTCCGCCGCGTTTCTGGGCTTTGATAGCTGCATCCTCTCTCCCGGACGGCTCCCAGGGTCTCCCTCTCCTCCTTCACCCGGCGGAACGAGCCCACGTCACGCCCGGCAGTGGCTCGCTCTCCGAGGAGGGCCTGTGTCTGTTGCTGCTCTCTGAGGAGTGTTACATCTCTGGAACGAGACACCTGCCACCCGAAGTTAAGGGAGAAGAGGTTTTATTGACTCACGGCTGGTAGAAGTGCCAGCTCAGAGCTGGCTGGCTCTAAGGCAGGGCGATGTCGCAGAGGTGACACAGTCTGTGGTGTGACAGCCAGGCGGCAGCCAGCACCCCGCTTTTCCCTTCCATCTCTTCGAGGCTGTAAGCCTATCGGTCGGTGTCGCAACCCAGGGCGGGGCTTCCGTCTCGGGCGGATTCCTTCATCACACCTGGAACTATGCTGTTCCCACCACGGGACTGATTCAGCGCTGTAACCCCAGTATCACACAGCCTGGGTCCAGCCAGCTCCCAAAACCCCCACCCGTGGGCACGCGAGGCTTGGGGGGCCGCCTAGATCCGAGCCACAGCAAGGAGGTCCCTGGCTCTCCAAGCGCGAAACTGCAAATGTCAATTTGGGAACATTCCGTGCGTGGAAAAATCGATCATTCCATTTACTCTGAGCTTTGCCTTGGAGACAGAGCTGTGTCCAGACCCTATGGAGTGGGACTGAGTTTCATTCCGAGCAAAAGTGACGACAGTGTTCGCTCCAGACCCGCAGCTTCTAAGCAGTTAAACCACTTTGCTACTTAACCGCCTTCCCCAACAAGCGGAAAGGCCAGGCCGTAGTGAAGAGATCCGGCCCTTTCCACTGAGGAATGACGCTTCGGGCGAGAACCCAGGGCCTCTGCCCGCGTGGGGCTGTCCTTCCCTGGAGGACAACAGTCATAATCTCCAATCTATTACATGGGACTTCAGCATCATTTGGCGTCGGTGCCAGTCTGCCGGGGCGGAGCCCGCCGGAGGTCACGGGAGGGGCGCGGGGACCGGGGTCCGTGCCCCGCAGCAGCCGGCGGGCTTACCTTCTCCTCACAGAACCGCTCTCGCTTCACGGGCCATGGGCGTCGGCGCCTGCAGCATGTGCAAATATTTACTCGGGAGAGGAAAACAAAATAATGTCTGCACCGCAGCTTTCATTTTCCGTGAGACTTTGATGTTCCTTTTCTTCTTCTTTTTTTTTTTTTTTTGAAGACCAAGGAGAATAATAAATTGAATTCTTTTGTAAAAGCCAGGGACAGCAAATGTTAGATAAAAACCCGAGCACGGCCGGTAAGTTAGTCAAGGAGAAAACTGCTGCCTTTCGCTAGAGTTTGTGCGACTCGGGTGCTGTTTCTTTAATGTCATCTTTGAGGCTCTTCCCTGGGGGGGGGGCGGACACGCGGCGGTACACGTGTGGCTGAGTCGCTGATTGACAGTTCGCAGACGTCTCTTTCGAAGGGAGAAGAATCTAATCTGGGAGCCACAGATCCACCCCCTGATGTCACGCACCATCTCGGCTGTCAATACGCCGCCTGATTTTATTGCTATTTTCTTTTGCTCTTGGTTTCCACCGGTTACTGTTCTTCAAATAGCTGGACCAAGCAGTGGCACACTGTGCACGCATTTCTTTCTCTACAGCCACGATTAAGACTGACGTTGCAATCCATGAAATTCATGCTTAGGGAACTCAGTCATTAAAATATATATCCAGTGGGGGCCCAGAGGGTTAGCTCAGTGGTTCCGGTGCCTGCCTCGCAAGCACAAGGTCCTGAGTTCAATCCCAGGAACCACATACAATGCTGGGCGTGGACACTCACGCCCACCAGCAATCATACCACACACCACAGTGCCGGGCGTGGTGGCTCACGCCTGTCATCCCAGCACTCGGGAGGCAGAGGCAGGAGGATTGTTGAGTTCGAGGCTTGTCTGGGCTACATAGCTCAGAGCCAGCCTGAACTACAAAGCAAGACCCTGTTTCAAAACAAACAAACAAAGAAAATATATATATCCAGTGGAACGTTGTAGTGCATGGACTTGGAGGTGAGGCGAGGTAGAGGGAGGGACGTCTACCCACCGGAAACACCACATACCTTTCTAATGAAGAGCAGGATGAAAACCCACTTGGGAGGTCTGGTAGGATTTGATTGTGTAGGAACAGGGAAACACAAAGGCAAAAGCCCTCGAGAGATTTTGGTGCTTAGCTGCATTTTTTGGGATTCGATGCACATAACTACTGTTCTGTAGACATTTGCTAACGGTCGTGTGGTGATGAGGATGGAGCCCGGCCAGGCTGTGGGCGCTGCCGGGTGCAGACCTGTCTGGGCTTATCCAGTGCCCCCTGGGATGGGCTGTGAGCAGCTGGCGTTTTGGAGTTTATTTGCACCGAAGCAGCTACTTTGGGCTGAGGGAGGAGGGAGGCCATGCTGTGTGAGCTGCTCCGCTGGCGGTGGGGTGGGGCCTGGGCACAGGGCGAGAGAGGACATTGCACAAGACTCAGTCTCGGGCCGAGCGTCTGGTCTAAGGCCGCACAGCCTGCTCAGTCTGCTCGGCCTGACCTCCGGAAGGAAGGAGCTTCTCATTTCCCTGGGAACCCCAGCACGGCGCTGGCCCTTACGGGGAGGATGAAAGCAGCGCGCCTCTGCCGTCCGGGGGTGTGAGTGGGAGAAGCTCGCCGGGAACCCGAGCACTAGACCCCAAAGGGAGGGGCGGAAGCCCCCGAAACCCAGTGTTCATCATGACGCTCTACACACGGTCTGTGGGGCTTGCGGAAATTCCAGTTAGGCCACCCAACCCTATCTTTTCACTAACAGTGTAACAAGTGTAATCCTAGGATTAGCGCGGCTTATTCTCACCTTATTAGCGAGGTGTATGAAATTACAGAGGGCAGATAAAACATTATCCCAAGAAGTGTGTATCAGGCGTTTATTGTGCCCACCTCACATTTTTTGCTCTCCTATCCCAACCTCACTGTTGCTGTGGCAACCAGCCGTGTGCAGCCGCGCCCCGACCTGACTGCACCTCTCTTCCGTGGCACTCCGACCGCCCGCACTCTGTCCTTCGGCTTCGCGTGACCATCAGAGGACAGCTGCAGAAGTGTGCCTGGCCGCTCTCGGCCGCGCACTTGGACCTGTGAAAGGGAAGAGCCCTTGGTCAGGGGATGACGGCAGCGCAGGATAAATCTTCGTGCCCCTTTCCTGTGAGGTGCTGGGCGGCTCTAGAGTAATTTCCACGCAGCTTCTCCCGGTGGCCCCAGGGAGACCGCGCGCAAGTGCCCAAGACGGGGGCGGCTCGGCCGCGCCCTTGGCTTCCCGGGCTTTTCTGTTTCACTCTTCCCGGCCCTCCTTGTCCCAGCGGCTCCCGTCTCAGCCCCTCCGCTGGGGAATCCGAGCTGAAGCAGGGTGAAAGCCAATCAGTTCTGTGGGCGTCGTATACCCTGCGTTTCCAGCAGGGACCTGCCTGGGGAGCGAAGAGGGGCGCACGCTGGCCTGTGTCCCCCGTGGAGAAAAAGCTCGCGTTGCTGGAGTGTTTCGTGCCCCTTCTGCTTGAACGCTGGGCCCGTTTAGCTGCAGACACCACCGAGACACGCTTTCCATCAGCAAGTGCACACGCCGTCCGGGGAGGCGCGGGTGTAATCCTGACGCAGTGAACGTGCAACATACGTCAGTGCGTTTTAAGGGTGCAGACGAGAGAACGTTACCTTTTTGCTGGGAGATGGAATCCTCGCCCAAAGAGAAGCCATGTGATCCGGACCTCGGGAGATGAAAAGGCTGTTGAAGGCAGAGCGCTGGCGAGTTGGAGAGGCTTGAAAAGAGCCTCACTGAAATGGAATCGGGGTGAGCTGTACTGTGCTTCCCGCTCAAGGGCCGGAGGCCTGCGGCCTGCGTCTCCTCCTTCTGTTCCCCTAAACAGCGTCTGATTGTGCCCTCCGCCCTCCTTCTCCGGAGTGGCGTCCCGCGTTGCCTTTTTCTGTCTGGCTGTTTTATCCTCTCCCTTTGCACAGGACGGAGTCGGAGGGGAGGTTCTTTCTCCTTTCCTGCGCAGTCTGCAGGTGCCTCATCTCCGCACGGTGGACGCTGGGGAGCCGCTCACTGGTTCTGAGCGGCCTCTGTCCTACGAAGCAGCCCGGGCGAGGGCCCAGGTGCAGCTGCTCACACCAGAACGGGCCCTTTCACCCGGAGGGCGAGGGTCACACGCAGGCCCCCGTCTCTCCTGATTCCATTTGTACTGCTCGTCAGGCGGGTGGGTTCTTATGTCACGGCAGGGATGGCGAACAGCGGGGTGCTTTAAAGGATGGACCACAAGCGCTTATCACCCCAAGTGTAAGACTCGAGTAAATTGGTTCTAGCGGGGCGAGGACCACGCTGTCCTCTTTATCCCGGTCCTCGGCTGCGGGGCTGGTGCTGCGCTGACTGCCGTGCGTCTTCGTCCCTTCCTTGTCCTTCTCTGCCCGCTGCACAGAGACACACACCCAGCGTGACCCGGCCTGTGACTGTCCCTGGATGTTCACCTCACTTTCAACGGGGAGGTGGCTTGGCCCCGTGTGGCCCTCAGAGGCTGACAGCAGGCAGGCGAGCCTTTCACAACCGCAGTGTGACGGGGAGCGCCGTGAGGGACCGTGGGGGTGGCCCAGAGCGCGCGGCGCTGGAGCTGTTATGAGCTCCAATTCCAAAGGGTTGGGAGGAAGATGGTTTTTGGGACCTGGAACAAGGGTCTCCTGTGGAATATACTTCATGAGTCCTCAAGGGCAGAGTCGGCCGGGGCCATGTGCAGGGCACACGGGACTCACGGCTGCCCCCTCACTTGTGTGTCCTGTAGAGCTCCCGGGGGCCGAGGCCAGGCGGAGCCGGGCGCATGGGGCCCAGTGATCTGGCGCGCGGGGCCAGCTGCGGCCGGGCTGCAACGCTCCCCAGTCTCAGTCCTCTGCTCTCTCCACACCCTCTGCAGATCCACTGTGGTCTTACCCAGATGTTATTAGTCACCACGTTCCATTTGTGGAATGAAATGAGGCACGGCAAACACCTGCTGAAGAATTAATCATGACTCTCTTTTTCACTAAGCTTGGATTTAGCCACAAAATTCATCTTAATACAGTAGCCCTGGAAGCCACCCTGATGAACCGCCATTGATTTAAGATGCAGAAAACGTTGCCGTCGCTCAGCCAGTCAGTGTATCCATCATCTTCCCATTTCATATGCACTGGTGGAGGAAAAATGAAGTTTTATTAAGAAAATTACAATGAAATAATAAATCTCTCCCTTTTTAGACAGTCCAAAGTGGGGGAGGAATCAAGAATGAGAAGGTGTCTTTTCAGTCTTTGCATATTCTATCAGGGGAAGTAACCTGAAATACATATGGCGGCCACGAACATTGCTGTTAGATTTAACTGTGCTGCTAAGAGCTGCCTTGAGTGACTTTCTCCACTATCTCATTCTGTTTGGGCTGCCTAACAAAATATCAAGAACTGGCTCATTTATAGGCAAAAATTTGTTTATAGTGTAGTTCTGGAGGCTGTGAAGTCTGAGACACAGGCACAGCGGTTTGGGTGTCTGGTGAGCGTGTGCTTCCGGGTTGTAGATGGCTTCTTCCGGTTGTGTTCTCACAAGGCAGAAGAGATGGGACTCTCTGTAAGCTCCCGATCTCATTCTTGAGAGCTGATCCTCAGGCCTAACTGCCTCCCAAATCCCCCTCCTGATATCAGTGGCCTGGGGTGTGGGTCATGAGTGTTCAGTCTCTTACTGTTTTGTTGAGCTATTACTATTTGACTGCAGGGTCCTGAGGAGCTTTATCATGATCCCCCTGCTGCTTTCCTAGGGGGTAGAATTGCCAGTGTCCTTGCCAGGCACGAGAATCCTTAACACTATGGGACCGAAGAGTCTAAGGTGCTCAGCCTTGGACTTTAGACCTGCAATTAACTGTGTTATTCAGGGTGAGTCACTTTCCTTTCTGGGCTATAGACCATCAAATGACAGTCACTTCTATAATGCATGGTTTGACAGTTATCACAGACAGAGATTTTTTTTTTTTGGAACCTAGTCGTCACATGTTTTGGCAACATCTATTTTTCTTTAACAGGGAGAATTGTTTTGCAGTGGCTGTGGCTACTAATAGCTTTATGGCCTCTGGATGGCCAGCTACTGTCAGGAACGGAACATCTTTGGTAGGTGATGCCTAGCTGCTTGGACAGCACAACTCCTAGTATCAGCTAGGCAGGGAGGAGGGGTCTGGTATCCTGGTTCACTGCCTCCCAGGGTTGGGAACTGCTGGACTGTGGGGTGTGGGTACCACAGGAGGTGGCACTGGAGAGAGGCAGCCATGCAAGGCCGTGGTGGAAATAGCAACATCTGAATATCTTTATATATAGTTGCTCTGTTTCCTGGAAGGGAAAGTTAAGGGTCAATAGATGTGACAGCATGAATTTAAAGGCAGTTCAACTTAAAAGACCCTTCCCGAAGTTCCTGTCTATATTCATAACTCGTGATCAAAGATGATGGCAACATTTACCCCACTCTCAGGAAAAACATATTCTGATCATGGAGGTGACCTAAGAAGCAAATAAGCATAGTCAAGTGAATGCACGGGCAGTTTGGAGACCTAACCAGGCAGCGGCTTTCTCTGCAACTGTGCTGGGGAGGAGGCTGTCAGAGAAGACACAGAAAGGGCGTGACCTTAGCCTGAAGGATCAGTGGAGGCTCACAGCAAACTGTGACCCAGGGTAAATAGATGGCACTGATGCCTGGGCAGGGAGTGTTATTTAGAGAGTGTAGTCTTAAGTAGAGCGTTTACTACTCAGAGATATGAACTTGGATTGTTGCGCCAGAAGAGGCCTCCCCAGAGTCAAGCATTGTAGACCTTCCACTGAGGGTTAAATGAAGAAACTGGTTGGGGTCAGAGAGCTGGTAGTGACAAAATTTCTGTGAGGTCTTGGGCTGGTGTTGGGATTAGAGGCAGTTCTTCACTTCTGGTTCTTTCCCCGGTATCATCACAGTCTTCCATCTGCCGCCTGCATCTTCAAACCTCAATATTAGTCACTCATGCAGATAGCAAAGACTGAAGCTAGATCTCAGTATTTGTGGTCCCAAACTTTCCCTCTTCATCCACAGACACTGCACATAGAACCCAAAGATGGGTTAAGCTCTCCTGTTGCTATTATTTTTTTAATCCATTCAAATATTTATTGAATAACTAAGAGATACAAAGGTAATTAAAACAAGAGATGAGGCATATGCACAACAGAAAGCAACATATGAGATTCACTGAGTGAATCTCATAGCAGTCAAAAAAGTAAAGGGAATAAAAGGTGCTTAGGAAAAAGATGGCTTCCAGCTTGGAAGAGGGTCTGAGTGGCAAATCAGCAAAAGGAATTGAGATTAAAATGGAAGACTTCAGTTTGGATTGTTGATGATACTCAGTCTGGACTATTATTTGTCTCTCCTCTTCCTTTCTCTCCATTTTTGAGCTTAATTTATCAGTAGTGCCCAGGCCTGTTCAATGAACTTTTTCTATACTCGCTTGCATTTTTGCTTTAACATCTCCTACAGTACTATGTCCTTTGGTTGTTTTAGGAGTTTTTTCTGGTTTTTTGAAGGATTCTTGGACTTTTGAGCTTGATGTTGATGGTTTTGAGTCTTTTCTATTCTGGTTTGATTTTTGTGCATTTTTGGTTGGAATATCTCATATTGATTTCTTCACTGGAGCTTTCTCTTTAGTTTCCTCCTCATCAAATTCTTCATCATCATCATCATCATCGTCATCATCATCATTGTCGTTGTTGTCGTCATCGTCGTCAGCAGCAGCAGCAGCAGCAGCAGCGGCGGCAGCAGCAGCAGCAGCAGCAGCAGCGGCAGCAGCAGCAGCAGCAGCAGCGGCGGCAGCAGCAGCGGCAGCAGCTAGCTTTACTTTTTCCTGTGAGCTTTGCTACCACTTCCAGGGGGTAGATCATTTTCCAGACACACTTACAAGTTCTACATCCTCCTCTTCATCATCTGATTCTGCATCTTCCTCCACAGTTACTAAATGCTCTCCACTAATATGCCCAGGCCCTGACCCACACTTCAATCTTAAAATGACAGGTGGCATGTACTTTCAAAGCCTCCAAGGGAAACCATGGGCTGTGCAGACATTTTCAAAGTTGGCAGTGTCACTTTAATTGAACTGCCTTCATAATTCATTGCCTCTGCTTCCATGATGTGCAATTCATCCTTTGCACCGGCCCCTAAACTGACTGTTCTTAAGGACAACTGATGCTCATTGTCATCATTATCCACCTTAAAGTGATAATCTTTGTTGGCTTTTAGTTCTCAATGGAAAAGGTAGCTCTGGGTCCTCAGGGGACTCATGTGCATATCGATCGAATTTTCTAGGGAGTGGTGGCATGCACTTAGGGGGAAGAGAAGGCGGACGGAAATATATAGCTAAACCCCAGAGAACAGATGGACAGGACAGAATCATGTCAGGCTCCTGTTGTTACTTTAAGGAGGATTTTTTCTCATTGAAATCCAACCCAGGAATGGTTTGTTAAATCTGTAAGGGCAGAGAAAGTCAGCTGCGTCATAGCAGGACCATCGTGGAAGCTGCTAAGACTTCACACCTGAGCCATTCTGAGTCAGCTTTGTGTTAACATCTGGCCCAGAATGATACTGAGAGCAGCAGGTACTGCAGCAGCACGCGACTGGCTTTTTCTGAGGCCCAGCTATTCTCTGAAAGGATTCCATCCCCATTAGGTTCTGTGCTGGAATACCGTGAGTGGCACAAAACACTCAGGGAGAGCTGATAATGGGCCTCTGTTCTACCTCAAGGTCACTGTCAAGCAGCGCGCTCTGATTTCTCTCAAGAGTAGCTCATATGCCCCCTAGAACCATTAGAACATATCCAGGGAGAGTAGCACTTTGTCAGATAAAGGTTGAAAGTTGAAAGTAGCCTCTATTTGTTGCTATTATGTTTACTCACTACGCCAGGAATTCAGCTATTTGCTTTTCTCTCCTTAATAGATCTGAAGTTCAGATCTGCTTTGCTTGAGAACATTGTTTAGAATGCTAATAATGGCCTATTAAAACCAGAGGTCTCCAGGAACACATCTGGAATAAAAACAAAGTAAAATTATGAAGAGGGTCTCTTGTGATTTATATTTAAAGTGTCAGCACCCTGAATCTCGAGTGTTGAAAGGTGGAGGTTTTGGAAGGTGGTTGGATCATAAAGGGTGCTCTACTCATCCATGAATATGTCCACTGGTGAGTGTATAGCTGGAAAAAGTGCTTTTTGGAAGTAGGCCATGGTCAGAAGAGACGGATCACTGGGGGAATATTTGAAATTATGTTCTTGAGTCCTCCCTTTCCTCTCTCTGCTTTCTGATTGACAAGGATTACAGAGCTTTATTTTGCCTTCTACCACGTCTTTCTGTCTTGGAGCCAGTCAGCCACAGACTGAACCTTCTGAGACCGTGAGCCAAAAATACACCTCTCCTGTTTTGTTCTTCCAGTGGACGATTGATTAAAACTGAAAATCAGTATTGGGGAACTGAGAACGTAGTTCAGAGGGGTTTGGAACTGGCTTGCAGGAAGAGTTTGGAAAGCTTTGGAGATGCGTATTAGAAAATCCCTAAAATGCTGTAATCAGAGCTGGGTGTATTTTTCTGGTTGATTCCTAGAAACCCAGAATTCTGATAGGAAAGTAGATGGTAAAGGTCAGACTCAGGATCAGGATGTTTCGGTTGGGAATGATGACTGTATCAGAACATGACACTAAAGATTATATATGTTTAATTCTAGTGAAGAATCGGTTGATGTTTTGTTCATGTACCAAGATTATGCATGCAGCTTGAATTTCCAAGTGGTATGCTAATTGGTGGAGGGAATTTCAAGGTAGCCCAGTGTTGAGGCTTGTAGCATGAATACTGCTGGCCCTGTTCAGACAGATTTGCAGTGACAATCAGGAGCAAAAGGCAGAGTAGAAAAATTTCGCAGCTTGGCAAGAAAAGAAGTGTCCATAAAGTTGGGGCCAGGAGGGTGTAATTGCTGATAAAGTTTGTGCTATTAAAAAGAAGTCAACTACTTTGTACCAGGGCAAGGAAAGACTCCCTGATGACATACCAGGAAATGACCCAAACCCCACCCATCACAGGTGGGAGACTAAAAAGTTAATCTCCTTTGAGACATTTTGCTTTCAGATAAGAACTGTAAGGTATGTTTCTTACTCAGGTCTGCCTGGGAAAGTGTTTCCTCAACTTCAGCCATCTCAGTACTCTGAGGCCTCTGCAGTCACGTCCACAGGGTGGCAGCTACTACTCTACCTTACGGAGACCTTGGCATCATTGACGTGGTCCTGGTTTTATAGCCACACAAAGGGCAAGAGCTGTGTGGTCATTGAAGGTTCTAGCTAGATTTTGGAGACAGATCTGGACGGTCAGTGACTCCGAGCCTGAGAGGGCAGTGTGTGAAGCTGCAGGAGGGAAGTCAAAGGTACAGAAATTTGGAGATGCCTGGAACGTGCAATATCTGCTCAGGAAAGCTGGAGTCAGCGAGGCGAGCCTGCCCAGGAAAGAGGCCGTGAAAGGCGTGACTGGCAAGGCTGGTCCAAGCCCTTTGGTGGTCACATGTTGCCAAAGCCTGCTCTGGATGCTGGACATGGAGCTGCAAGACTTGCTGTTCACCCTCTTGGCTTTAGGTCTTGCTGTAGTGTGATCCTTCCTATCCTCTATTCCTGCCTTCTGCATTGGGAGTGTTTACTATGTGTCATTGTATGTTGGAAGTATCCAACTTTCTTTACTTTTATAGGGGGTCATGGCTAAGAGTTTGCCTTGAGTTTCAGAGACTTTGAAGTGTCAGCAGTGATGGAGCCATTAAAACTCTAGCAAATCTTAGAGATGGACTGTATATTTTGTACCATGGATGGACAGGATCCTTTTGGAGGTCAAGGGTGGAATGTTATAGTTTAGATCCATAGTTACCCAAAAGTCTCATGCATTCAGAGATGGGTTTTTGGAAGGTGGCTGGATCATGAAGGTGCAATACTTATTAGAACATTAATCCATTGATGAGCTGAATGGAGTTCTTGGTGGGGCTGTCCTGAAGAGCTGGGTCATGAGGGTGTGACCTGGAAGGTATATTTTTGTCCTTGTCTCTTTCTTTCTGTCTCTGCTTCCTGTTCACTATGAATCGTGCAACTGTTCCTTACTGTTTTCTGTCATAGAGTTTCTGCCGTGGAGCCAGCCAACCTCGAACTGAATCTCCTGAAACCATGAGCCAAGACAAACCTGTTTTCTTTTAAGTTTCAGGTGTTTACGTAGTTTTCCCCAGTGATAGAAAAGGATTCAGGTTTATGTTGGATGATTTTCAGGAGGAATTAGGACAGAAAGGGCCAAGTCTACCTTGGATGATGTCGAAAAGCAGGGGGCAATTTGATGAACTAGTATGTCAGTAAATTTCATCAAAGATGCTGGTGGATTAAACTGGATTAGAGGCTGCCATTGAAAGAGAGATGGCGATCCCTTGTGTTTGAAGAGGTGTTCTGTCATTGTTGAGGTGGTGGGGTTACCTTGTCTCTGCCTTGTTCCAAACACAGCTGTGATGTGGACTGGAGCCATCTGAGCATCGTGCATATTCATTGTTTGCATTTGATGGGGAACATCACTGCTTGGTTGTTAGCAGGGTCACTTTTAATTTTTGTAGTAGCTTCCTCTCTGGTAAAATCAGGGAGTTGTATGAGAACAGCAGTTTCACATTGCTCCTCTGAGCTCTACATTTTGGGGGAAGGGCTCCTCAAAAGAGCAGTCTTATCTTTCCAGTTTTATGCTTTGGGGTTTCTGTGTTAAACCACATTGTCAACAAAGATTTTGGTTATTTTTTGAGGTAGACATCTCACTATGTAGCCCAGTAAGGCTTCAAATTCGATGATCTTCCTATTTCAGCCTCCCAAGTACTGCTATTACAGGTATGCACTCCTGGCTAAACAGATATCCTTGTGCCATGCACAGAAGAGTTTGAAAACTGCATAAGCTCTAGGTGTCTCTATTGGTCACTGGCACAGGGGAGTAAAATAATTTGCCCTTAATATACAGAGTTAACTGGATTCAGTGGTCCAGGTATGAACCTCAGTGTTCTCACCATGTTCAGAATTTTGATTTTTTTTTTTTTGAGACGGGGTCTCGCTTTGCAGTTCAGGCTGGCTCTGAGTTCACTATGTAGCCCAGGCAAGCCTGGAACTCAGCAATCCTCCTGTCTCTGCCTCCCAAGTGCTGGGATTACAGGCGTGAGCCACCATGCCCGGCACTGTGGTATGTGGTATTGATTGCTGGTGGGCGTGAGTTGCCATGTCCAGTATTGTATGTGGTTACTGGTATCGAACTCAGGACCTTGCACTTGCGAGGCAGGTGTTGGAACCACTGAGCTAAATCTCCAGCCCCAGAATTTTGTTTATTTTGTGTATTTTTTTCCCCAGTGGGTCAGGATTTGAACATGGTACCTATTAAAGGACTGATGTGACAGACACACTGGACATTTATTGGACATTTATTCCCAGAAGTCCATGGAAAAGATTTTATCTTAAAAAAATGAGAACCATATAAGTTTGGTTAAACAGTGTACAGGACAAGAATAAGAGAAGTTAGTAATGAAATCTATTATTACCATCCAGCAAGTGAGATCTGGGGAATCACTGGCTTCATATTATTCCATCATTATTCAACTATTTAATAGGAACAATTTGGGGCAGATCAGTTATTTTATTTATTAAACAGTTCTTTTTGGGAATAACTAGGCTTTCATTAATTTTCTGAGACTTGACCTTGTATATTTCTATATCAGCTATTTGCTTATCAGTAGTGTTTTTCACTCTCTCGGGCCCTGGGCGTGTGGCTGCGAGAATGCTCCCTTCCAGGTACCTTCTTGCTGGCACACTCTGAGTCTGTGCGCTCCCGCTTAGATGCTTGGGAATTCTCAAATTTTATGATCCCGATTTATGCTCTTATTATCACTGTTGGCCAGACTAGCAATTGATTCTACTTTTCCCTTGCTTTAGTTTGGACTTCTGTTGAGTTGATAATGATGTGTGGTAATAATGATGTTGAATGATTTTGCTTTATCTGGAGAATACTGGTTGCTATTATCTCCATAGTACTTTTGTTCCTTCAGCCATGACATATTGAAATTTGCATGGTTATATGAACTTGAAGGGACAAGGGACAGATTCCTAAGACTAGTTTGTATCTGAAAACCAGCTAATTGGTGCACCACGAGAGAAAACTCTTCTCTTAGAATCTGCTCTTTGATTTCCTGACTTGAGCTTCTGCCTCAGAAGGAAACACACCTGTAACCTCTTAGGTTACAGATCAGGAAAAGCAAACAGTGAAAGAGAACTGGGGATTCTTAAGCTGTGGATCCCCATGGAGCCTTTTGAGAATCACTCCTTGGATAAGCAGTTAAGTCCATCAAACCACTACAACCTATGGCCTATGGGTGAATTCATCTTCCCGCCTATTCTGTATCACCCCTGAGCCAAGAATGATTCTTAAACCATTGAAAAAGGTATCATGAAATGTGGAAATTCTATAAAATCCCAATTCCAGTGTTCTTAGAAGAAGCTTTATGGGAACACAGCCCTACTCATTCATTTCGGCACTGTCTATAGCTGTTCTGTGCCGTAGTCATAGAGCTGAGTAGTTGAAAAGAAACCTTACAAGCTGCAAAGACTAAAACATCTACTATCTGTCCCTCCACAGTGAAAATTTTCTAATGCTAGTGTGTCTAGTACCATTACATAGGAAAAAAATTAAGTTCCTCTGCTCAATAAGTAACCTTGGTGAAGTATGACTGCTTAACTAGTGAGTATTTATGCCAGTTTTCTGGGGGGGGTATTGTTATATATTTTGTTTCAAACACAGGCCCAGAGTGAGCTTTTAAACTTCTTTCTTTCCATTTCTTTTTGTTTACAGGCACATTTTCCATTTACTGCATTGATCTATGCTGTTTTTATGATGAAATGTCATGTCTTTATCCCGCTTATTTATTTTTCTCCTCTCGGATATTTTTCACAAAGCCAGACTTATGTGTGCTAATTTGACTCCTGGGTTCTGGGGAAGTGGGTTAAGGTAGGCTTAAGATACTGGTATTCAGGAAGGAGTGCATGGGAAAGAGATGGCACACAGGGAGCAAAGGCCTCTGGGGCGGAGGGAGGGGATGGCGGTCCTTTAACAGAGACATGGTGATAACTTGCTGGCCGGCGCAGCCCGGTGAGATGCTGCTCTCTGAGATCTCAGGGAGCCACCTGGGCTGCACTGTACGGGGAAGAAGGGAGAGACGCTAAAAGAATGGGGCAGAAACCCTCATTGCTTTCCGCTCCCCACACCATGGGAAGACGGAAGGCATTTGCTTCAGGGCAGACACAGAGAGGAGAGTCTATGTCGCAGAGGAGCCAGGCGAACGCGTGTGCTGTTCGTCACAAACCGTCAAGAACTTACCTGAAGACAACTACATTTCCAGATGAGAACCTCTCCCTACAGACAGAGGACCCTGAACGGAAGGGCACATTTTGCATTGGCATGCTCTTTCCATCTGTCTTTCCTAATCATGCTTATTATTTACTGCGGATTGTGGGTTGTTATGGAGATGCGAGGACAGAGACCATCTGCCTCACAGCATCATAAAACACTTTATGGACCCTGTAATGTTGGCAAGAATCAAGGAGCAGAGGATGCGACATCTGAAGATCCACTCAGGAGAGCAGACGTTCATCAAGATGATGGAAGTTACCCTCCCATTTTGCGGCCTGATTTCAGAGGACATTCATGGCTTCACTCTCTCGTGTCAGCTCTAAAGATCCTACCAGTCGAGAGACAACCGGCAGCATTACCAGCTGTCTGTCGGCCTGATGACCACTGGATTGGTTCCAGTGTCGCGGGTACCACCTGTGAAGCCTTCTGTGCGCGGCCCGTCCCCACGTGAATGCGGCTGCCTGAATGGTACCGATTTTGTGGCAAGGGAGCTCTATGTTTTCAGGACAGTTACCGAGGGAATTTGTTGGCGTTTGCTTCTCCCCGTGTAGAAGGAATACAGATTTTCAAACTTTTCATTTCACCTTCACAGGAGAGCGGATTTGATCAACTAAGCTGTGAGAACTTGGCCACATTCTTCTGGGCTAATCACAGTCGCAAAGACATTGTGACCGGCCATGTAGGTGCAGTAAGTTTCCTTTTATGGCTATGAACATGACTTTCTTGTGACTAGACATTTCTAAGAATAATGGTGAAGTATAAAAATTAAGCTGTAGGAACAGAAGATAATAAAACTCAGTATTTCTTTTATCATTTTCTTAACATAAATTGCAAAGGAGGAAATTTAAAAAATCTGACTTGTTCTAGGACACAGTTTACCACCTGTTTGGGTTTTGGATGCTGCACATTGCAGTGTGCTCAGCGGGATGCTGGCCTCTCCTCGCCAGAGGCTCGTGGGACCCTGTCCACCATTCCTTAGCACAGCCAGCTGTGCCTCCAGAGCCGCTGAAGGTTCCTCGTTAGAGAGAAAAACAGCACTGGCTGGGGACCACTGTTCTAGATTTAAAAAAAAAAAAAATGTTTCTAGGGCCGGAGGGTTAGCTCAGTGGTTCCGGCGCCTGCCTTGCAAGCGCAAGGACCTGAGTTCAATCCCCGGTAACCACATATAATGCTGGGTGTGGAGACACGCCCACCAACAATCAACACCGCATACCACAATGCCCGACGTGGTGGCTCACGCCTGTCATCCCAGCACTCGGGAGGCAGAGACAGGAGGATTGCTGAGTTCGAGGCTTGCCTGGGCTCCATAGTGAGCTCAGGGCCAGCCGGAACTACAAAGTGAGACCCTGTCTCAAAAAAGCAAAAAAAAGCAAAAAAAAAAAAAAAAGAATTGATTCTATTGGTACATTTTGTATACACATCCTGATCACACTTGACGTTGAGAATTTGTACCAGCATATGACACAACTTAATTCTCATTTTTTCCCATCCCCCTGCCCACCCTTCTACTTCTCACCCCCTGTATACATAAGGGTTGCTTCCTTCTTTTAGCATCAATTTTTTCTTTTCCTTCTTTACTTGGCCCTACCTGCTTTTCTCTTTTGAATATTTTCTATTTCCCAATATCTATCTTACATTTTAGTACTTATTTACATCTTCAGTTTGTCATACCAGAGAGAAGATACAGTATTTACACATCTGTGACCTATTTATTTCACTTATGTCCTTAAGGTACGTCCATTTGAGTATAAATGACTCAAACTTATTCTTTATGGCAGAGTAATACTCTATTTTATAAAAAACGGCAACAACACATCTTTATTCAGTCTCTAGTTGATAGGCATTTGGGCTATTTCCAAGATTTAGCTATCACCAACAGAGCTCCTATAAACATGGGTGCACATATGTCACCGTGATATGGATTATGCTGCTTACTCCTATTCTAGAATTTTGTTTTGGTTACACGGGGAAGAAAACTTCCAAATTCTAATCTTGGGGACTTCCTGTATGCTTGCGCGAAGCCTCATCTTGGAAATACAAAATTCCGAGGAACGGAAGGAGATCATGGGGCTGGCTCCGGAATGTCTGCCTGTCTTGTGGGGGTGAGCCGGTCTCCCCTGCAGCACTGCTCGGTCCTCACACCTGTCTTGTCCTCTCTCCAGCTCGCCAGCCTCCCCTGTTTTTCCTGTGCCTGACCCAAGCTCCCCCGCTTGCACGTGTCTTCGGCCTGCCGCTCTTTCTCATGAAATTTGTTCCTTTCGGACGCTGCCTTGCTGCGAACAGAGACTGAGACACCCCAGCTGTGAGGTCAGGCTGAGGCCAGTCAAGGAGAAGCTGCCTGCAGGTGGTGCGCATGGCCCTTCCCAGCTGGCTGTGCCCGGGTGGGAAGGGGACCGGGGTAGAGAGCAGGGGTGGCGGACGGCTGCTCAGCCCGAAGGAGGGTCAACACCCAGTGCACATCCCTGAGGAACAGTTAAAAGACTCCACTTAGCCCCTCCGCACTCCCATCGTGCTGGCCTGCATGAGATTAACTGGGTAGAAAATTCAACACGTACCCTGAGGTTAACATGAACAGAGAACTTAGAACTAAAGCATGAAATGGAAAACATGCCAAGGAAACAGTGTGTGAAGGTCAGGGGTGAGCAGAGGCATGAAGTAAAATGTACCATGGGCACATATATTTGAAAAAAATATTCACGCTCCCGAGGTATAAAAGTGCAAGTTATGACAAAGAAATGTAAAGATTTATCTTTTAAATCAACAAAAATTAAAAATGATAACAGTTCTTTCATTATTGGTAAATGATTGCAAAATTCCCATTCTGTTGCCAAAAGGAAAATTGCTAATGTTTATGAAAAATCTGATTGACAAGATTTGGGGTGAATCTGACAATATGGAGGAAAACACTAAAAATGTTCAGATCTTTGGGTCAATAGTTTCCCTCTAGGAACTTATCTTAAGAATATTCAGAAATGTGAGTAAATAATTATATAATGAAGTTGAAATGTTCATCCAAGTATGTTGTTTTTCAAACAAAATGTAAGAATGAACTCGAATATTCAGAAAAGATTTGATTCAAAGTATTTTTTGAGACAAATTAATGGCATAGGAAATATTGAGATTATGTGTGGTTAAACTAACCGTTTACAAAACTATTTCTAGTATGATTCAAATTTTGCCTGTGTTCCCAGAGATACACATAGAGTTAAAAGTAAAAGGAAATGTATGAGGTGTTTATCAAGCTAGCAGGAGGACTGGTTTTCATCTTTTTTTTTTAGCTTCTATGTGTCTTCTAAAATTTCTACAATGAAAGTTTATTACTTATTTAGAGAAAGGTTAAAGAGTATCTTTGCAAATGGTGCCTTTTACCTTTCTTTCTGGCTGTACTGAGGTGTGAAATCAAGGTATTTACACTGAACTAGTTTCCCAGTCAGTTACTTCCCCACCCCTTTCTAAAAATTTGAGGCAGTCTCACTGAAGCTGTAATTTTCCCAGGCTGGGCTTGAGCTCATGATCCTCCTGCCTCACTTTCCCTAGTCCTGGGATTCTGGGCACGAATCACAATGCCCAACAAAAATGGTAAATTTTAAAATGGCTTATAGGCTCCCTTTCCAGAGTCTCCCAAAGTGGGAATTCATTACAGTCCAGGATCTAGCGATTCAGATCAAAACTCCTCTTCCCGTTGTTTTACATTTTTAGTCATAAAATGTAGGAAAATTCTCAAGGGCAGACTCAGCAATAACTAAACTTACAGACAGAGGTATGAACCAGAATGCTGATGAATTAATTTGTAAAAACAAGGAGAACTATGTGTGTGGGGGAGAGACAAGATACTTGTGCCCTCTGACCATTCTATCTTCCCCTTAGCTCATTTTATGGGGAAATAGATTATAAACAGGATACCACCTCATGCACAGGGGGGCCAAAACAATCAGGGTGTTAGGTGTAAAATTTTAATTTCGTTGCATCATCTATGTTTAGTTGCCTGAGGTGGTTTGGTGAGAGGCAGAGAGGGACACACCACCAGGCCTAGATAACCGGAGCCTTCCCACC